>JAODLL010055936.1:0-18626 GCA_026546735.1 Forbesichthys agassizii | reverse complement strand
GTGTAACTGTCAATACTAACAACACTCATCACATCACTGATCAGTCCTGTTACCTCGTTTACAGCTACAAATCACACAGTTTAGTGTGCAGTTACATGTTAAAGTGCTCAAATGAACGTTAATGTGCTCAAGGAGGACACTGTCGGGGGTTCGAACCAGGGAACTTCTCGATCACCTGTCACCCTGCTCTACCCACCGCGTCGCTAAGGAATCTAGCTTTTCGGCGTTTACGTGTCCTTTAACTGTATTCCGTGTCGTCATTTGCTCTGTCCGTCACCTTTGCTCCTGGATGGAGGCGCCGCTCGGCGTCCCTTGGCCCTCTTTCCCCTCCCCCTCTTGGGGGAAGGCGGGGCGGCGGGGGTGACATGCTCGCCGTCAAGGGTTACCAGGCCATCCTCCTGGGGCAACAGTTGCTCCAACGGCGCGGGTGGTGCGTCTTTTACATCCTGGAGGTGATCAGGTAAGGGCCCTGTGTGACAAGACAGCAGGAGGGCGTTGGATTAGCGTTCAGGGTAAAGGCATCGTCGTCACGGACGGGAGGAGTTTGCTCTCCACTTCAAAACGGGCACAGAATAAAAACAGTTGGCGGCCTATCAGCTATCAAGGATCTTGAAATGTTTGTGTGTTTACCCAGTAGTAAACTGTGTAGTAACAGTAATAACCAACAAAGATAGGCTTTTACATTTGTTCACATTAACTGATAAATACTAAAATGTTCAATTATCTGTTACTGTTGTAAGGGTATGTACTGTCACAGATGTACTGTCAACAGATTGGAAGAGGCATGTTGGTCATCTCGAGAACAAGGTGTGTGAGAAACCTGGTAGCTTTCGCAAATTGAAACATCTTTGTTAACCAAAGCTTTTAGCAAAACAACAGATCATTAACATATTCAAATGTATTAGAGGACCCACCATTAATATTTTCTTCAGTGAGTTCATCTTTACTTGAAATCTCCGGTCCTGTAGACAATAATATATCTGAACAACAACACATCTTTGCAATACATCTCTTTAAACAAATATTACGCTGTGCTGTAGATAGAACATAAATAAAGCCCCAGACACGTTGGACTATTGAACGTAAATAATATTCAGCAACTTGTATCAACGACAAGCGAAGGAAGGTGGCTGTCAGATGAGAATAGAACTATTAATATGGGAAGAATATAAGAGAGATACCTAGGTAACCAAGGGAGATACCTAGGTAACCAATGCCTGGAATGTAAAGTAGTAACCAACTTTCAGCTGTATGTGTCTGGGGCTTAAGGTAAGGTTGGGCAAACCAATGTTGTGCCAGTGTACAATTACAGGCGCCCTCATTTATCAATTCAACGTTGAAACCAGCGCAGATCCAAGCGCAGAATTCATCTTACGATAGCGCTCACGTGTGATTTATGAAACCGCTCGTATCTCGCCAAACATTTAAACATAATTTAAATACCACGCCCTTAAATATGCTGGATTTAGAGGCCTCACCCTAGAGTTTACGACATGGAGAGTTGTAATACATACAAGAAGAGACACCTCTGACCAGCTCGGAGAAGAGGTGCGAAACAGCTACGCACCTCCTTTGTCCTGGCTGGTTAAAGCCTTAATAATATAGGCATACTAGGCCTATATAGCCAATTTATCATAGCTATGAAGCCTAGAAGGTTGGGAGGTTTATTTATTTGTCTGTTTTTATGACGTTCAGTTAAATCTGATTTTATGGTGTTCAGCCTTTAAAAAAAATGAACCTGAATGTACATGTCAAAGAGCGCAGATGCAAAACATCACTTACCAGATGGAGGCGGTTGCACTGGGGACTTAAGCATGGGCTTCTCCATCTTTTTGGCATAAAAAGCCCCGTACCAGACCCTCAGCTCTGTCCCTGGTAGCACGTCCTGCAACATGATTCATTACATTAGCTCATTGTTAGCCAGATGCTTGTATTCAAAGAAAGTATTTTTCAAGGAGCAGGTGGAAGATAGACATCGCCTTCAACGATGCTTAACAGTTGGGCCAACTCTGAGGATCAAACCAAAGACGTTCTGGCCGGGGGACAAACACTGACACCACTAGACTAACCTGTCTTGCAGTAATTTCACTTCCATACCTTGCTAATCAGATACCAATAGTCACTAAAGAACCGACATTACTCCTGAAAAAGGTTTGTTTCACTATAATTCAGCATAAATAGTAGTCATTGAAACATTGGAATACAGCACAAAAGCAAGCAGTAATCTTGAATAATGAAGATAAATGTGAATTTCATGACCAAATCATTCGTAAGAGGTTAGAGAAAACTCACAGAAAACAGCTCATTTGAATTTTAAACCAAATAACCAAACGAAAACGCTCTGAATATAAGGCCAGGAGTTAAGATAAACCGGTCGTTCTATCCACTGCCACCCACTGTACCTGGGTGGTATTGAAGAACACCTCGTCATCCTGCTGGTAGGCTGTCAGATTCTGGTGTGTGTGGTCAGTGGCAGGCCGCACCAGCATCATCCAGTTACAGTCCTCCTCGCTGGAGGTGTCCAAGCACACCACCACTCGGTCCTTCTGGAAGATCTGGAAGCCACCAAGACGACAGCTGTCACCCGTGTATTTGATGTAGTAAAGTGTGTAATTTAACTGTAATGTCATTTAACCTTGGAGCTAACTTACATATAAATAATGATTTGTAATTCATTTTTTAATAAAGGCCATGCCATTGTTATGACTCATTTAGCTGTAATAATGTCATTCAACCATAAAGTGATGACCTGACCATGGTTAAGAATGAAGATATAGAATAAAAAGATCCAATCAAATCACAAACAACAAACAGTCAATGCTTCCCCCTAATCTGTTGAAACCCCACCTTCAAAGAGAACATCCCTTCCACTTCTAGATGGGGAACCCGCTTGGCCTCGAAGGGCCCAAACCGTGTTCTCTTGACCAGCCGTCTCTGGACAAACACGCCCTCTACGCCATCATCCATAGCCTGGATCTCCAGGCTGTTTGGCAGGGAGGACCTGATCCAGATGCAACACAGCCTTAAAAACCCACCTTTTTAACAGAACTGTGGTTGATTCCATACCCTCCCATTGGTGCGTTTTTTATTATTATTATATATTTTTTACAATTTACTGTAACACTTTATTTAAAATAAAGTGTGTTACAAATAAAACATTTGTTTTTATCATCATCATCATATTATTATTATTATTATTTATTGGTCTACTATAGTAATCTAGCCTTATACCATCCTGATCTCACAAGCTCTTTTGACTTTTTGACTTTGCTGCGAGTATAAGTAAATGGAC
Source organism: Forbesichthys agassizii (assembly GCA_026546735.1). Lineage (NCBI taxonomy): Eukaryota > Metazoa > Chordata > Actinopteri > Percopsiformes > Amblyopsidae > Forbesichthys > Forbesichthys agassizii. Next base: position 15,334 of record JAODLL010055936.1, on the reverse strand, counting down.
CGGCTTGAAATCATTAGCCTCGCAAGACAATCCTGATTTCGCGAGCTTCAGTTTGACTTGGCCTTGAGAATCAGTCTGGAGAGCTTGGAAATCGAGGTGATTCAGGCCGGTAGTAGTGTATTGCCAATCAGCATCGTAAGTATAGCTACAGGTGTGGTTTAGGTGTGACGTAGGTGACTTGAAAACATCTCGAGATGATACAACATAGCATCGGTTATATTAGAATGTATTAGAAGGGCAAAGGCTTTCACTCTTCTCCCGACTTTTCTACTGCAAGAGTGGATAACAATAGTATCGCTGGTTCACAGGTTCGTCCAATCACGTGCAAAGTATTTTCTTGAAAGTGCCTGCCCTCTTGAAACAGTTCAAATATACGGCTCTCCAGATGGATGGACAGAGATACAGATATCTGGTCAGGTTATGAAATAGTTGCGCTTTTGTCCAAACCAGCAGCATATCTTAATCACGACCGGTCTGGTTGACCCCACAGCTGGCTGCAGCTGACTATAGTTTTCGTAGTGAGGCAGGATGGAATGAAGTAGGTTTTAATATGACGTTTCCACGCTGACCCACCCGCAAATTTCTGTTGGGATCACCGGGCCCCCCCAAGCATCCTGGGCCCTAGTGCGGCTGCACCGGCAATAGCTACACCACTGGTCCAAACCGTCAGTGGTTGTCTGACCAAACTGATTGGTCATCTAGATGCAACATTAACCGACAGTGATAGACAATAACCATCAGTTCATCCAATCACCTGCCGCGTGTGGTGTTTTTTTTTTTTTGTTGCGTTTTTAAGTGCTTGCCCTTTTTTAAATGTTTTTAATGGATTTTTGTTTTTGTTTTGAATGGCTTCCCAGATGACTCTTTCTGTAAACCATCTGGCATGTCAGGTTTGCAGTAAGCCTGTCCGCATGCTAAACAGTGAGCCGAATATAGAGGGGGAGAGGGGTGTTTTTGGTTTGCATTGATTTGTTCTGGTACTGTGAGCAATGATCCAGATTTGGTTGTGTTCTGGTACTAACCGGGCCCTGCTGAGCACGAAGGAGTCCTGTACAGTCACCAGTGGGCCCAGCTCAGGACATTCAGAATCATGGTACTGGCCACAGTCTTCACACCCTACATACATGAACACATTAATAAGAGAACCTTGTCTCACACAAACACACACTTGCGTATAGGTTGACTTAGTACTCACAGATGAACTCATCTGCTGTTTGTTCTGCCATTACGCCAACCTACATACAGAGAAATATATGTCACCAATGACAAAGACGTATTCGTAGTTGGTGGGCCATTATATATAATTCAAGTTCATTATTACGGTATTTGTGACATGTAGGTTTATGCAAGTATAAACAGGTTTATTACGTCACACCACCTCAAAAATTATTGGGCAATATCATACGGAAACGTGAATTGTATAACACAGGCCAGTGTTTTATAGAGTACAGCCAGATAATGCATTAACGTATGCAATCCATGCAAGCATGGGCTCCAGGATTTCACTGGATTCCAAACTCTAGCCGGGTTTTAACTCCGATCTCGGAAGCCTCGTCCTCTCCCGTCTGTAACAAAGAACAATCGGCATGGCGGCTGGAACGGAGACGCAAACCCCAACCGGAGCCAGTGCATTTCAATGTCAAATACGTTGCAGAAAACGCTCCGCGGGGATATATCGGAGTGGCCCATTCGCATTAGCTGCACATTTTATACAAACTTGCGTCATCTTTATCTCACAAAGCGGTACAAAAGTGTAAAAATCATGTTACCTCTTTTACAAAAGCCTACTCATTTATCGAATCCTGACTCCGGGTTCCAATCCGCTCCAGAAACGGCGCAAGACCGGAAACAAGTCGCGTAAAATGCATTGTGGGGAATGTAGGCCTTTAGATACAGGGTTTGCAGCCATTTACTGTAAGCATGTACTAGTCTACTAACATTGCAATATTGCGGAAGTAGGTACATTATACAAATATGAGTTGAGTGTAGCACACAATTCAATCATACATGTATAGAAAACAAATTAAACACCCTACTGACAGTTATTGAGTCAATATTTATTGCTGGAAATGTAATAACCTGATATGTTAACGTTACATATCCCTGCATGGAAATGGCATTCTGCTTCAGAAGGCAGTTTGTTCACACAAAGAAGATGCTCACTGGCAGTGGCACACATCTGCCAGTGCTTGGAGAGTGCAGTTTATTAGGTGGCGTGCTCAGTTCACTGCCATTAGTTCTTACAAGCTCCAACCGTTGATTGAAATGCAATGAGAATTATTTTGAAGTACGTAAAAAAAACTGTAGTTGTGCCAAATACACTTGCATGTTAGGTGATGGGTGCATAATTATGCTCGCTTTGTAAATAGCATGTCCCCTGTATGGTGTTAAGAGTACTCATTTACAGCATGCATGATGGTTAAAACTGCTCAGATAGCCCAATCTAATCAGTTTGTGGATGTGCTACTTATTGATTACAGGGCTGACCCTCAGCTTATAGTCAAGATTTCTCACTTTCCTTCAACATAAGAGAACAAGTGTAATAGTAAGCAAAATCACTCATGCTTCAGTGGTCCTGGTCACTTCAGTGGGAGGAAAAGAAAAAAAGAAAATCATCCAGAAACACCCGATAAAGGTTCAGACAACACCTGAAAGCAGTTGGGCGAAGGCAAACGTCTCAGTATAACAGGAATTGTTGACATTGCAGCACATATCGGTGAATAGCAGAACCCATAACAGTAGTTATAAAATGAAGGAACCAAACTTTTCAGACATATTTGCAACAAGGCATTTAGAGAGAAAAAAAAATACAATCATTAGCTGGGTAAAAACATGTCAAAAGTCATGTCAAACATCCAATCGTGCTGCAAGTTCTCATATCTTTAGCTCATGTACTCAAAAGTACATAAAAACTCTTAAAAATATATTCAAATGACACTTTCATTCAGTGTAAATGTATAAATTGAAAAGCACAGAACAAGTTTCATTATGCATCGCTGACGTATAACACGTACGCCGCCAGTATAAACGTTTCATTCACCCTGACAAGTCCAAACGCAACACGAGCAGGAAGAATAAGGATCTGTTGCATATCATATGAAGACACCTTGAAAAGTATACATCCAATGTCAACATGTTGAAATGTCCACGTTTGCCACAGTGTCACAGCATTGTTGTGTTACGCCGTTTCTGATTGTTATTTTTCGTTTAGTTATTAGGATAGCAACTTCCTAGATATATATTTTTTTATGTAGTAATTAATTTCTAATAACATTCGTTATCATACATTTTTTGCAATGACATGGTCCATCTTGGCAAGCTATTTTACACAATTAAAATCACAGAGCAAATATAGCAAATTTCTTCAAAGATATGTTAGTGTTAGACCAATTCAATATTAATTTCCCTTTGTGATATATTTCAACACAAATCCAAATTTAAATAAACATAAATTGTAGAAGATAAAAGAGCAGTTATCGTCATTGCACTGCAAATCAAGCTCAGTTTGAACTGAGGCAAGTTATGTGTAATGTGCAAATCATACCTACACCACTACTTATCTTTGGTCCTGTCAGGCCACCGTAGGCTGCCCGCAAAAACTGATTGCTCTAAAGTAGAGTGACAGCGCAAAACTGGTCTTTTGTGGTTCACAAAGCCACAGAAACACCTTGTTCCTGAAAATGCATAAAATAATAGTTGGGCCAAAAAAATAAATATACTCGCGCATTGCAGAATTTCCTCTGAAATGGCTCAACCAGAGAATTCATCTCAAAATGGCATCATCCGAACATGCACTCGCTTCGCTCCATGTCTGTGGGACAGGATCTTTCCCCAAATGCAGGGTGCTTAATCACAAAGTGAATAAGCAAATGAAGGGGAGGGAGTGTTCTAACAGCACAGCGGTGCCGTTTGCCAGTTTCAGGGCAGGAGATTATGCTTGTGGGAGGGGGTCATGCTTGTGGCTCCCCCAGGGAGGTAGAGCCGTTTGCTTTGCTCTTATGCTTTGGAAGCAGCTTGCGGTTGAGCATGCGACTGAGCGTGGCTGTGCGGCTGGCCCGGTCCCCCGTGGCTGGCTGCTCCAGGTAGACCAGGTCGTTGTGAGACTGGCTCATCCCAGGCTCCTTGCGCTGGTGCCGCCGGCGGAAGAACATCCTGGCGCCCTTCTGGAGGAAGCTGCCTGCAGACCCAAGACACGTGACGAACCATTACGTTAGCACATAGCACTAGCCACCTATAGCATTAGCCCATAGAATTAGCCGCCCATTATATTAGCACATAGCATTAGCCCATTATATTAGCCCGCCCCATTACATTAGCGCATTAGCTCATTACTTTAGCCCATTAGCCCATTACAATAGCCTCGCGATACCATCCATTTCATTTTGCGGCAAGACTTAGTCTGGAACACCTCAATTTCAGGATGGTCACACAAGGGTACAATTATCTAGCACAATATCCACGTGTCTAGTTTGACTTTGTCTAACATACCAGTCACATCAAGCACACAATGGGTTTCATTAGCATGGGTGGTCTCTAATGCATCTAAAGTTAGAAGCAACATAGACATGTGATATAAAAATGTTCATATACCTTAACAAGTTTATTATCACATTTTTTCTTAGGATAATTTATTAAGGCAAAATTATAAAAAACAATTGAAATAAATAGAAAAATATTAATATACAGTATATAGCCAGCAAGACTGAGTATACATAATATAATATAAATTAAAACCTTGAAAACTAGCCTGAACACTGATTATGTTAACACAGATGGAGATGCATAGATGGGCATTAGCAAACTTATTCCCCATAAATAGGAAGACACTCAAACTGACTACCATACTAACCTAAATTAAAGGGCTGAACAATATGGAATTATTTGGCGTGCAAGTAATCTACTTTTTACTACGTCACGGGTACCTTATGAAATAACTTACTCATCTGGACATAATGTCTGCTTAGCACTGTTTTCCTCTAAGACAGCAAGCGAGAAAGTTCAAAAAGGGAAGGTTGAGACAATAGGAGGGAAACAGAAACAGAATAGCAATGAAAACGAGCTGCATCATTGCTGTTGAGGCAGCTCGTCATAACCACAACCACATTTAAAGTATAGCCAGTCGAATCTCTTCAATGTCATAGGGTGCTCCCTCAGAAGCTCCGCCCCACACATTGGAAATGCATTGAGAAGGTTAGGATGTAGTGTTGGGTGGTGCAGTCTACTACTTTGTTTGTGTTCCTATTTACGGAGCCAGGACGCTATGGAAACACGGCAGGCTGAGGAGATATTCAGTGTATTTGACAAAAAGTGTATTAGCTTACAATCGCTGACTATACCTTTAAGAATATAACAAATATAAGATTGTATTATTATTATTATTATTATTAAAGGACAACTGTCCCACTACCATGGAATGAACAACCGAACAGCTGAACAGTATTCCTAAAAAGGTTTAGTCAGCTATTGTAAACCAAAATAGAAATGAACCAAATATCTCTTGGATTTCGCTATTTTACCATTCTTTGTGTGCGTACGTAAAAAATAATCTAGTACTTCTACACAGCCCTGGCTCCATAAACAAAGTGGCAAACACCGCTCAGAACAACAAAGCCGATTGGCTTCGCAATGCGCTTCAATGTGTGTGTGTGTGTGTGTGTGTGTGTGTGTGTGTGTGGGGTGGGGGGCCACAGAGCTTCAGAGGGCGCTTGTTCTGATTTGAGCTGGAAGATAGCAATCGTTCTCGAGAATGACTGACAGCTGTCCTTCAAGGCTTCATGTGCTCCATGTACTTTCCCTCACCTCTCTTCTTGCAGCTGGCCTCAGACACACACATGGACAGGGAGGTGTTGTCCAGCTCCTCTCCCGTGTGGTCCCCCCAGTCATCGGGGGGTCGACCCATGCCTCCAGGGCCCTCCTGGGGCTGCTCTGACGCCTCCGGGGCGCTGCTGCTGGGGCCCGACGCCACGGCCGCGCTGGCGCCCTGGGAGGAGCTGTCCTTGGACATGGACGCATCCATGGCTGCGGCGTAGTCGGCCATCAGCGCCACCTCGTCGTCCTGAGACAACGGTGCCTGGGAGGGGAAGGGGGGGGCGGGAGACGACACACCAGACTGTGGTTTATTTTTAAAGGGACAATACACGATACATTGAAATATGGAACAATGTTATTCGGTGTGATACGATGACATTTTATATTTTCCAATATACATTTAAATAAGCATTAAATGGATAGAATATTAAAGTATAGAATTAGGCATTTGTCCCCCTTTGACTAAAGATTAACTATAATAGAGTACTAGTCACTCTTACAATCACAATATTAAGTTAATATTTGAGTTACACTAAACAAACTATACCACATTGTACATAGGCTACATTACATCCTATGGTTATTTTAAGATATGTAGCCTAGGCTAGGTTGTAACAGAGCCATGGAAAGAACAGAGTTGCGCCATCTCCAATGGACCGTTCTTTCACAGCAATGGCTGATCGTGGAGCCTCCAAATAGTTCCAGGAAGTTAGCGTAAATACTTCTAACTAGAATCGGTGCATTGACCAGTTAATCTAATATTTACATCCATCCAAGTGTTGGCAAATCGACGTAATTCTATCATTAGTATTAAAACCAGTTTTCCGATGGGTATCTGTGAATCGTTACACCCCTAGTGGTCCCTGTATCGTATCGCCAGATTCTTGCAAATACACAGCCCTAGTAACAAACCACCTGGCACTTCAGGTTACCTTGGTAATGCCAGAGATGATGATGGTGCTCTTCCTCACAGGCGATTTCAGCGTCTGCCTGGCCGACTGGCTGAGCTGCCGGATGGCGGCCTCGGCCACGGGGTCGGTGCCATTGAGCACCAGCAGCTCCGTGTCCGAGGAGGATAGGGCCTTGCTGACGGCCCCGCCCAGCGCAGCAGGCTGCTCTGATACGCGCCGCTCCGACAGTTTGGCCCGGCTAAGCGGAGAGTTCGGCGTGGGCTCTGAATAAAATATAATATTTAACATTTGAAAAATGTTTAATTGTAATAATAATAATAATAATAAGAATATTATTTACGACGAAAAGCAAAGAACTGGGGCCATCTTTGACTAGCAGCCAGAGCTCAAAAGACCAGAACAAATTTTGTGGGCTTTGTGGGCTGTACACACACACGCACGCACGGCCAAACACACACAGGCATGCGGTAACAAGCATGCACGGCGGCCGAACAGGCTATGAAAACAAAGAACAGAGGTGCTTGGATAACATATGAAATTATATCAGAAATTAGCAATGTAGTCAGAGAATGGCTAGAAGCAAGCACCCAGTAGGGCCTCTATAACACGATGACAAAGTCGGACATAAAATATGCTTTTTAAACTGAATTTTAAGGCAGTCAGGTTTTAAGTGATGTTTTTTCATAAGATTTGACTGGTGATCGTATGCCATTAGGGCTCTCTCCCCAATCCCCATTCACTCAGATACGGTCTACCTAAGATGGCTGCCGAGCGGCCAGACAGGCCTGTAGGGACTTTGGGCGCACCCGTGCATGTGCTGCTGGGTGCGGCAAACAGACTAAACTGACAGGGTTCAACAGACGGTAATTCTTTTGAAGGACTGGGGGGGCGGGAGGGGGGGGATATTTATGCAGGTTAGAACGACCCAGCGTTCCATGCAAGTCATTGGGAAGTTCCACGGATTTCACCATAATATTGCCCTCTGGGTATACTGGTTAATGGGTATTTTGAAGATATAACTGTAACTATAATCTGAGGCCATAACAGTGTTTCTGCAGCAAACTGTTTTGGGGTAAATTGACTTTGTTTCAGGCCATGCGTGGTAGATATAGCTGTCTGTGTGCTGCCTGCGTCCGCCTCCACAGCAGAATGCTTTAAGTGACACGCCCACTCAGGAGACCGGCAGAATTCCCTCTTTGTTGTTATTCCTACATCGTTGTGTGCGGTTTCCTCTCTGGTGTGCGTACCCAGCTTGAGCGCAACGGGCAGTGGGCGGCCCGGCTTGCTCTTCACGGCGGTGATGGTTGTGACCACCGTGCCGCAGGGCATGACCGTGCGGTCCATCTCTACCCTCTTAGTAGGGGCCGGTGTAGGGGGCTGCCAGGAGCGTACCTCACTCGGCTCCAGGTAGGTAAACTGGAGGGGTTTGGGGGGGGAAGGGGGTTGGGGGGGGGCAGGATAAAGACAGGGTCAATCAATTGTACTGCTGAATTAATAACCACATTTCACCTGGAGCAGTGTCAGTTTCATTCAGGTTTCATTACATTAGCTTACTAGGGCCTGCCATGGGATAAGCTAGCATCACCATGCTTTGCCTTGTGGTTGTGTAAAAACTGCAGCATAGGGAAACTATGCATCCAGTATGTAAGTGGCGTAAAATAGCAAAATGCAAGGTGATATTTTGTGAATTTGACAAAAAGTGTATTATCTTACAATTAACTTGCAATAGCAGACTATACCTTTAATCTCAAGGGTTATAACAATGTTATGTCCTTGACCCCTGAAAAGAATAAGGATATAGAGTATATAGATACGCAGTAGCTACTGTATAAACGGCACTAAACGTTATTCTGGAGAAAGCTCGCACACAGACCGATCAGGTCAGCTCACAAGTAGATATTCTTAGAATACGCTTACGTTCACTGACTATACCTTTAATGAGAATATAAAATCCCATTATAAATATAATGTAATATAACAAAATCCTGACATGACTGCCCCATTAAAGACCCACGCTGTGTTAACGTGCATTTGTAGGTCACACGTGCATTCAATACGTACTTCAGTAGTCAGTAAGCCAGTCTCCAGGTCCTTGGTCATGAGTGGAAACGTTTGCTGCCCCTTTGGGTGCTTCTTAACGAGGTCCAAAGGCACTGCAGCTTGGCCCACTAACGTGCCTGGTAGAGAGAGCATAAGCACACTCGGCAGTTAGCTAAACAGGTGGCAGTTAGAATAGAAATAAATCCCTCACAACTAACTCATGAAAAACAGACACGACAATCGTACTTTCTTGAGGTTGTCCGTCATTCAGCAGCATAATGTTGAGCTCTTTGGATCGGCCATTCAACTCACTGGTGACAGAAAAGTGTTACAGATTAGACCACTTGCTGCAGTTTGCATTATAGCCCCCAAAAGGCTGCAGAATTTCTAATTTTTAAAATTTTATTTAACACAACTGTGCACAAACGTGGGTGTCTATAGGAAGTAGGAGGGAGGGGTAGAAAACGGTGTCAGGACAGAAGGAATCTACTCAGCGCTCAGCAGTGGGTGGGGCACGCACTGTGTTTTTGGGTTGCTGGGTGCAATCAAAAGAGTAAATCCAGACACAAATTAAGGAGTGGCCCTTTAACATTTACATTTACTGCATTTAGCAGAAGCTTTTTTAATCCAAAGCGATTTACAATAAGTACATTTGTCAATAGCCGAGTAGGTCATACACCAGCAATCGTAAGCAACCATACAGCAGCAAGTCCTCTGGGCTAATTATTATATTAGCAACATATCACTCAGTCCTCAAGGATACTTGGTAAACAGCCTAAAAAATGTAAGTGCTTCAAATCAACGCGTACAAAATAAACGGCTGATCCCAGGAAAGCGTGTTGGTGGTCCTCAGGACCGGGGTGGAGAACTTCTGTGGAGGGTCATCTAACTGCAGCACACACAGGGGATTCATACTGCCTGTAAAACACAGCAGAGGACACCGTCAGCTCTCTGAGCAGGCGGGCTACTGAAAAATGTATGACGCAAACGGCAATTCAGCCATGCTCTCTCTTATCACAAACCCTTCAAAACTTATAATGAAGGCACACAAAGGCTAAAATCTCAAAGCTTAGTTATTATGTTTGTATTGTATCTAGTATTCTAGTGTTGTTGCACCAAAAGTATTACCTTCTCGTTATATATATCTCGTATATGTTTTCTCCGTGTGTGAGGGAGCTACGAACATCCGGTTGTAAATGCAGTGGCGGAGGACGGCAAAAAGTTAAACTGTTTTAACTTTCAACTGCATGGCGTTTGCCGTTGTAGGCGTCTCTATTGTTTTGTCGGCCACAAATGATTTTGCCGTCCTGCTCTCGTCTGCTAACACGATATCCGGTCTGCCGTGTTCCATGGAGCTACAGCATTAGGCTCTAGTAGGCTAATATGCTCAAGAAAAATGATTTGAGGTGGATCTGCTAATTACACCACAACATTGTTCTAATGAAACTATAACCTAGTTTGTTCATACAAGACGTAGTTACAGATTACATGTCACTGCACTGGAGAGTTGCTTTCCATCAGATTAATCAGGAGGAGTACCATAGCAACCGTAAATGGATTATGCTTGATGATGACTAAAGTTTCTAATGGACTGGTGAGTAAATCGCTATTAATGCAAATGGGGAATAATTATGTCATTGGACAATTCAAAGCCATTTTTCTCGCCAGCATGTGTCCCAAGCACACCCCAGACGTGCTATATATTGATTGTTCACAGTTGTGTGGGGGTAGCATATAGCTTGGCGTTTAACGTGCGTTTCTTTGTTGGTTATTATTTCGCCATGCTGCAACTGTGTGTTTTCTGTTTTCTGTCAAGTTGCCTACGACACCAATCACACAGAGATTGGCTGCCTGGGCCAAAGAGATTGCTGCAAGCAGTGCAGTGCAGTTTTTTTGTAATTTAATTGTTCACATTATAGGACACATTGAAAAATGGAAAAAGTTCTGACATGATTAATCCTTGTCTCATTATTTTACATCACAAAAACCTGGCATTTTAACAGGGGTGTGTAGACTTTTAATATCCACTGTAAAGGCATTCTGCTAAATAATAAAAATCAAACAAATGGCACTGACAATCTCCTTTACACAGAAATGCAAACATAGCTAGTTCACAGTAGTGTTAGACTAGTAGTTACACATACAGTATATTGACATTCGCTTAAGGCTGGGGAAGGGAATTTGGTTAAAACATTTGCTAAATGTTTATGGTTATTTGAATCACTGAGAATAATTCGGAGCCACTTTACGGGGTCTGGGCCAAAGTTACTTTTATGGCGTGCCCATATGTTACAACATACAGTGAAAACTGACAAACATATTGCACATAACTATGACGCCAAACCTCCTTAACCATTTAGGTACTTGAATTAATGTATGCAGCATTTCAACCTAAAATCTATATAATAGTCAAAACAATGGCAGCCCAGTGATCCCTACAGCATCAGGAGAAACAAGCAAGTTCATATTATTTCTGTGTATCCTGTAATAGTTTGTTCTATTTGCGTAGAAGATTTACAGTATATACACACACAAGTTTGTAGTTCCGCTGACTCACTACCCACACAAACAGCTAGATATATTTGTCTACGTCATGAGTGAAGAATGAATGGACTGGAAGCACAATGGCCTCCATCTGCAAGTGATAATATCAGAGGCCAGTCAGAGAGTGGTGTCTTACTGTACCTGCAGATTCGTCCTGCTGTCTGAGAGCAACTCTGAGGTTCTTTACAAGGAGCTTCCAGTCATGGGCGCGGGGGGGCTTTGGGGGAGAGACCACCTTGTTCTGCATCTCCTGCTTAGGGAGACCGCCAAGAAAAAAACAAACAATAACAAGCTTAATTTTTATGATCCTACGGGTTTATTTTGTATTCTTCAGACGGGACGTACATCGTGCGGTAGCATGGTGTTTTATGAACCCAGACACAGAGCAACATAAAATGACTGAATAAGACAACACAGATGAATATTGACAAACAAATAGAAAGTCAATTAGGAAACAAAATATGAATATTAAGCTATTATTGTTTGAACACGTGAACTAGGAGTACCGGTTTGTTCCTATGGAACTGGCGCGGTGCCAAAACAAAGAGAGGACCAGGCGTGAGCCGGATCTAAGTCATGTTATTCTGGTGTCAAAGTGCCAAGAACACATGCCATTAACTAGCATGTACACCAAACATGCAGTAGCGCTCAAGCAGAGAGACTGGAATATAACAGAGGGTGCAAGCAACTTGAGTTTTGGAAGCTATTCACCATTTATGCAGACCAGAACGACCCAGCGTTTCAAGTCAATCGGGAGGGATAAAGGAGTGTCCCTTTACCATGGTATTGCCTATTATTTCTCTCTGGGGGCGTCAATGGGTATTTTGAGTATATTACACTAACAGCAAAATGCTGTTGGTGACACGCCCACTTAAACAGGCGGAAAGCATTCCATTCCATAGAAATGCATCGGAGTGCTCCATCTCGTTATTGTTCCAGTATCTTTGGCTCAAGCGTGTGTGTGTGGGCTCACCTTGACCTCGGAGGGCTGAGCAGGCCTGCACCTCAGCCACACAGAGGGCCGCGCACTGAACAACAGCTGCCTTATCTTCTCTGACACTTCTGACACACTGGAGCCTTTGACACGGCCCTGAATGAGAGAGCCAGACGATGATTTGTTTGACTGGGAGCGGTGGTATTGGGTTGGGCAAAGTGAATTCAAAAGGCAAAGTCCATGGTTCAACCTGCAAAACCCCTTGGTCCTGCTGTGGTCCTGAGGCCTTGGCTGGTCAAACAACTTGGTTAAGCTTTGCTTTTTTTTTTTACGGTTCATTTGCATAAGAATCTAGAGTCAGGACAGCAGATATCACCTGAACTATGAACTATGTTTTGGGGTTATGGTCACAAACAATAGTTAGTAGGGATGTCACGAGAACCGATACTTTGGTACCAAAATTCTGAAAGCATGAGGGTACTCCTTTTTGTACAGTACCATAGGTACCGGAAATCCAACCTGGAAGCTTCACTTCCCCTGTACCGTGGAAGTAAAGCTGCAGCTTCGTCTCCACTCGTCAAAAAGAAAGATAGCTAGTAGGCTACTTTGCGTTCCAGGCGGATTATCAGGAAGTACACACACACACAATATATATTTAAAATTTTAATTTTCTTCTTTTTTTTTTCCGTCCCGTGGTATCGAAATGAGTATTGAGAACTGTGAAATTTCAGTGGTTTTGGTATCGACTACTACATTTCTGGTATCTTGACATCTCTAGTTGGAAGATATAGAAATATTGAAGTCCAGGTGTCCCTGCTTAATAGGCCCGCGGCTAACGTGTGTTAGGGATGCAGTGGTGGAGCCCTGTCCCCGAGTTACCTGGGTGAATTCAGGAGTGAGCTGCAGGTTCCTAGTCTCCAGCTGAGACACCCCCCAGCAGAGCTTCATGTCCTCTCCAACGTCCTGCATCTCCAGATCAAGCTGGGAAGCACAGGGAAGAAATGTCTCACCGCCTTAGAGGGATGGTGTCACGAGGCTAGCACGAGCCCTGAGCTGCAGTTTCATTTCGCCGTGAGAATCAGTCTGGAAAGTCTAGGAATCATTTTGAATGTGTCCGAGCGAAAGGGAGCAGACGGTTCATCCGATCAACTGCCAAGTATTTTTTACTAACTGTTTCGATGCATGGCTACCAACAGCATGTCAGGTTATTAGCGGGCCACAGTCAGGACAAGAACTACGAATAATTTCTAGGTTATCTCACTAACGTCATTTGGGTGTTATCAGAGCCATGGAAAGAGGGAGTTACGCCAACGGACGATTGAAATTTTCAACGGTCACATGGTTCACGGAGAGGCAAAACCTATGGCAGAAAAGTTCCAGGAAGTGCTTGGTGGGCAATTTGAATCAATATATTTAGATATATAACTTCATTTTTGGTAATTATTAGTAAATAAATGCACCAATTTACATTTATAATATAATTTATAGGGTACTTTTAGTATTTTCGTCAAACTTCCAGGAACTATTTTGAGGCTCCACGATCCGCCATTGCTGTGGAAAAAACGGTCCATTGGAGTGAACTGAGATGACACGACTCTCTTTACATGGCTCTGGGTGTTACCACCAACCTTTCGAAAATGGAAATCTATTTTATTTGGCCGCTGAGGACACAGCAATGAGAAGGTGGACCCCTTCACCGCTCACCAAATAATGGAGGCAAGCATCACACGTTTGACTCAATGAATATATACAAAACGGACCAGAATGTTCAGAATCAGCTTGTGGCCTTGACAAAAGCATTGTGACCCACACAGGTCCATTCCTTATATGTTGCCAAACACTTATCTGCCAATGCATTCAACCTGCAGGTGTTGTGTGGTTGTGGGCTTGTTTGACAAAAGGCACTTTGTAGCCAAACACAAGAACCGCACTTCCACCTTTACGGTGTAGCAGGAAACAACTGTGCTGCATAATAAACCTGGGGGAGGTTGGGGACAGTCTTTTCCATTACTATGACAAAAATGTTACATGTGTGTCACTAATGTGTGTGCGGTTAATAACACAATTGATAACACCGGGTTTATTTATACTGGCTTCCCAAATTGAATTGTTTTAAAACGAACTGTGAAATCAACCAACAAGCACAAAGAGATAAACAGAGAGATAAACTGAAAGACAGGCAGGCCATCGTGTCACAGCATGCCTGGATTCCACTGTGAATGAAGAGCCGCTTCTCTGATACCAAACAAAGGTCCTATCAGACGCCAGTGGACAGCCTAGATGGATCCAGCGGCAGTACAATGACTGCAGCCACCATTACAGACACCCTGGTGTTTAGCTTCATGGCACACACTGTACAGTGTCCCAAAGGCTGAGTACGCTACCTCCACCTCTTCCTAGATTTATCTCCTTTTCCGTCTCAGCCTACCTTTCCTAATCCCTTCTATTTTACGGGAGCAAGTCTCATGCCGTCTCCCAAGTCTGCAGATATATATTATATCTTTACAACTATTGCTAACAATGTAAGCTAGTTTGTTTTCATTAAATGAGTAAGGGATACATGCAGAGACACTTTCATTTTGACCGCATTTGAGAACCACTGCCTTAGGGGACTCAAGACTTAACAGGAAAAAGGTGATGTTTGTGGGATTTTAGAGCTATACGTTTAATAATGTTTTAAAAATGCCCGTGACAACATGTGCTCTGGTTGATAACCAGTATGAGTATTTAGATGCATCACCTCGCCCAAGAGTTCTGACTCCAGACTTAGGAGCAGAAGGGGGGGGGGCTATTTCATAGTCTGCCAGCCACCATGTGTGATAATCACAGCTGATCACAGTTTCACAGCTAGCATTAAGAGGCCTCTAATGCTAGCTGTGAAGAGAAAAGTGGCTGTAGCGTGTCTAGCGTTATCACACCATGTCATGTTTGCTCTAGTTGAGAGAACTGGCCTCACAAGGGAATTGCATGAATATCAGATATCACATATGCTGTAATACAAACGGTCAGAGAGAGAGAGAGTGAGTGAGAGAGTGAGAGAGAGAGAGAGAGAGAGAGAGAGAGAGAGAGAGAGAGAGAGAGAGAGAGAGAGAGAGAG
>JAODLL010055925.1:0-18626 GCA_026546735.1 Forbesichthys agassizii | reverse complement strand
ATGGATCACCGAACTCAGAGAATATGCTGAATTACGGGTATATCGAAGGATCTAGTTAGTGTAAATGGGGTGTGTATGTATGTATGTATGTATGTGTATATACATATATATATATATATATATATGTATATACATATATGTATATACATATATATATATATGTATATATATATATATATATATATGTATATACATATATGTATATACATATATATATGTATATGTATATACATACATATACATATACATATATACATATACACATATACATACACATACACATATACATATACACATATACATATATATATATATATATACACACATGTATAATAAAGTGATTTTGATTGTAAAACATTATTGTGGACTTTCTTAGCAGTTTGAGGCTTATATATTGTTCATATCAAAATAATATTGTATCGACCAAAATTAAAAAATATATTGTGATATATATTTTGGCCATATCGTTCAGCCCCAAGTTTGAAGCAGGTTGAAAAATTGCCATTTTATCTTCAGGCATTACCCGGGATATTCTCTGGCCAAACAAGTGAGACCTTGAATGTGACTGTCACACACTGTTCCCACGCTCTCTGTCCCTCACCAAAGTACTCCATGTAGGCTCCCAGTGGAGTTTGAGAAATGTTTAGCCATTGCTCTCCTCTGGGAAAGCACATCACACGAAACTATTTCCTGTTTCACCCCAGTGGATATTACGCAAAGATAGCTAGCCTTAATTAATACTGTGGCAGGTGAAACCTAATGTTTTAACAAAGTTTTGTATTTCGTAATTCTGTTTTTAAAGTTTGTTCTCTCCTGTCTCTTACAAGTGTGTGTGTGTGTGGAAGGGGGGCGAGGGTGTGCGTGGGGGAAGAGACCCCTCCAGCTTGCACCTGTTTGGTGGTTTACCTGGTCATACTCCAGTGCTCCAGGATAGAGAGGCCAGCCCAGGAAAAGCTCTGCAATCACACACCCCAGCGACCACATGTCTATGGCCTCACAAAATGGTAGGCCTAAAATAATCTCTGGAGCCCTACACATGGAGACAGAGAGATTGAGGTTAGGACTTGCTATAATCAACCTCAAGGCCAGTGGGTCCACTGATTCACACAGATATATAAAGTGGATCTAGAAATAGAAATATATAGAAATATAACAAAAAGCAATAGAAACAAAATAAAGATCCAAACACAGTAGCTTCAAAACAAAATGTCAGGAAGGATAGAGAAATTAAGTGAATTTAAAGTTTTATATAAGAATAGAGTATTCCATAATTGGCCATAATTGTTAATTCAACAATGTAAACACCAACCTTTGACTTTCAAAAGAGTAAATGTGAGTGAATGAATGTGGGCTAACCAAAGAGAGTGTGGTACTACTGTATCACCATCAAGATGTGAAATCTCTAAACATTTTGTTTCCACATCCATTATTTTAATTGCCTCACACATGAAAAGGAAATTAATTGCAGACAGAAAGGGCTGCAACTAATTCATATCTTCATACATGTGCAAGGCATATGACAACGCATGGTCAACGCATTCAAATCTAAATGCCATTTGATTCTTGCACCAGTACGATGTGGGTGTGACGTAAATGCTTGCTTTGGAAACACAACCAACCCAGCCAACACAACTGGACGGGCCTTGCCGCTAAGGCAATCCTAACGGGACTGGTAAACCTTACAGAATGAGGCCTCATTTAAATACAATGGGCTGTTAAGACTGACACAAAGCACATATCTGCTGCAAATAGTAACCACTGCTGTGACTACCGCAAGGCACAGTTGTTACCAAGCAACAACCAGAAGAAAACCCTCAATGTGACTGCATTACACTGGGACAAAACCAAGACATCATTATGTGCATGTTAACACGTACATGCACACGCATCACATATTCATAACTCAGATAGCACAGCCTATGCTCTGACATGTTGTTCACACTGGAGCAATAAATAATAGCTTGCAATTTCCTGCCTTCTTACTAGAGGTTATGAACAGTGAGAACTCTTGAACCAGTGGTGCCTTGTGCCTCGATCACCACCAAGACCATGTCAAAACAGGGACAGAAAAACTCTTCATGGCCTTGTGGCTTGTCAAAGGTCTTGTGTCTAGGGCTGGGGCACGGAAGACCATAGCTGTGGAAGTCAGGAGTTTTGGTTTAGATTTAGCAGTGTTAGAGCCAAATATGAGGTGTGTGTGTGTGTGTGTGTGGGGGGGGGGGGGGGGGTACCAAGTAAATAATTAATCTTGGATGTCCATTTCACTAAGGCAATAGGCAAAAGATTGATCTGCATACTGAGATCAAACTAAACTGTTTGCAATACAAAAAGAAAGAGGAACTGTGGATTTAGTACAAACTGTACTTTGTTACAAAACATACTTTGACAAACACACACGCGCACACACACATTTTAACCTATCGTTTAACAGTTGTCAGGAATCATCCTTAAAGCAATTGTTTTTTTTATGAAAGCCTAGGTGTCAAGCTAAACAGTTGGGATGAGCTAGAATTGTATTCATAACCCATGAATGCGGTAATCAATCTTTAAGCCGGTTTTCCACTGTAAAATACCAGCACGAATACAGAACGCTGCCATCTATAACTCCCACCCTGTCTCCATTTGTCTCAGTGATGAGCATTGACTTAAAGCCCCAAGTCCTAATGTCAATGGTGACTTGTTTAAAGTATTACCTCTACTATGTTGCCATTGTTTCTGGACTAGAGCACAAGAACAAGCGATCCACTAAGTAAATGGACTGCTTTTATATACCAAGTATATAAGAGCCAATAAATACCAAGAAAATAAAAACACATTTAAACTACACAAATTGGAAAATGTGTAGGACATACAGTAACAGGGTGCGTGCACACAGGCTAAGACACGTGCCTAGGAATTGCGTTGTGACTCCTGACTATCCTGACGAAATGTAATGATTCCCACAGTTGGGAAAAAAAAACAGGGCTAGACAAAATGACACAGGTTTGCATTAATTGTGAAATTTAAACAAACACAGGAATTAAAACTAACGAACTTAGTGGGTGCTGTTGCTTGTATCCACAGTGCCCAAACCATCAAAGCTGAAACAACTCCACCTTTCTAGAAACAGTAACACACACATTGGTTGCCAGACCAGTTCTGGAATGAAAGCCAGACTATTCACTAGATGAGTGCGGCTCCCACAATGCCCGCCCAGTCACAACATCGTATTGACCAGGATTTCCTTTGTACTTCTCTGTAATCTCTCCCATAGATAGATGATAAATTAGAATCAAGGGAGAGTTGAGATTAATGACAAGTTATTGTCGGAATGTTTGAGTTAAAGTTATACAGTTGAAGACTTGGATATCAGCAGATTACTTATAGGGAGTAACCGTGGAACGTACGTCATCTGGGCATTGTACATTAATTAGCGTGTACAAATAAAAAGAAATATTTATAGAATAGAAGAGAAATATTTTCATTTGCCATGCAAAAAATACAGTAGGAATATTGTATTTTTTCGCAATAAAAGGCAAATGCGAGCGTGTAAACATAGTCAATGAGGAAGCAGAAGTCTGTTCCAAGGTGATATTATGTCAAACAAAACACATGACTTGACACAGCCCAATGTGTCAGACAGCGGGACTGGCTCCCTGCATCCCAAGGACTACCTAAATATATGTTAGATTACCACAGGCCAGAAAAAATCCCATTGCTTTTAGTCACTCTGTAACAATTAGGGTGGCCATTCTGCATGTGCAAACATGAACCAGCTCACAAATGTTAAAAATTAAAACTAAAATTTCAATTGACATATAGAAGAATGCAATCATTTAGGATTGCTCGCTAGACCTACTTCATGCAAATTGTGGTGAATTAGCATAAACACAAACTACCTTGAAACGGAAAGCATAGACAAACTATAGCCTGAGAGTGAGAGCAATGCATAATTCATGATGTACTTTATATGAGCTAAGTAGGTTAGACTTCATTAGGTACACAAAGAACTCAAGGCGCAGGTCAGAATAGGCCCAGAGAGTTGAGCCGATCTTTCTCCGTTACAATTACAGCACCCCCCGGGTCTTGTAACAACATGCACAGACAAAGTTGACTATTTCCACACATTATATATATATATCAATGACATCATACTGGCGCTCAACAGCACCAGGTGCCAGACTACAGCGTAAAAATAAATAATGAAAACAAACAACCAGCCTGAATTCAATGCCCGGCTAACATTAGAGCTCTGTTTCCTTCCAGCAGATCCGCTTCACTGAATTATTCACCTAGGCCCAGTGCTCCATTTTCATTGTAGGAGGCAGTTTACGTCAGTGGCCCCCGCATGGCATAACAGTCACCTAACCAGGGCCTGCTGTGTCATGCTGCCATGGCGACGAGGCATGGTACCGTGCTCTTGCAAGAGCCTTCATTCTACATCCATTGTGACCATGAATTTTACAAAGCAACATACGAAATATTCAATTTGGAAAATATTCCATTAACAAGCATAACGACACAACAAAATGTAAGACCGTTCAGATTCTGTTTCTTTATTGCGGTCATCATCTCGGATTAAATTAATAACTAGGGGATTTTACTGGGCCAAATTTTAAAAAGGAAGCTTTCTATCATGTTTATTTTTTTCCATGCAGAATTTACACTTTTTTTTAACAAATCTCTATTAGTAATTCTCCATTAGAGTTATGCTTAAATGCACCATACAATTCTATTACCGCTAAGACATGTTTTAAATTTAAATCAACATCCCTACTATAAGACTTTAGCCAATTCAGCAGATGCTTTTGCGCAGAGTGATTTAGAGAAACACATTACACACAAGCAAGACATTAGGCATACATTGGCGCTTTTCCACTGCTGGTACCAGCTCAACTAGACTTGCCTTTTTTGCTTTTTTATTGGGCAAAATGTGGGATAGTACCTGGTACTAGGTACTTTTTCTAGCACCTGCTTTGTCGAGGTGAGGTGGTACCAAAATGTGACGTGACAAAAATGCAAACTGATTAAATCGTCACTTTGGCAACACAGGCATACATACGGCAACTACTGAAGCATCCGTAACTTTTTATTTACCTTGTATTAAATGGCAAAACCACAATGTGATCAATTGAGCAAGTGCAGATTGTGATCGGTTGTCGACGGCATAATCACTCTTATCTACTGAGAGCTGGACAGGGCAATTCACGGGAAGTGAAGGTTGGCCAAGATTAACTGTTGGCTGCACACAGCTACCAAAGGACATTCTAACAAGGTAGAGACATGTTGCAAAATAAAAACAAAAAATGACTACCGATCTACTGCAGGAGTGATTTGAACAGCGCCGTCGCTATGGCGACCAGGTACAACTGAGTCTGTAGTATCCGCAATGGAGAAAGACCCGTGCCGAGGAGAGTTGGTACAATGCAAAAGCTCCATAAAACGAGTAGCGGCAAGGCGAGTTGAGGTGGTAGCAGCAGTGGAAAAGCGCCATATGCTCAAAGGAAGGCCAACGCTGGGTTGCCAATTAAGCCTATATAATCTATTGTATTTGCATCAAACCAGGCTGTTCGATGTATAAAAATCATTAGTCTTTACTCCTGGGATAAATCACTAGGGCAATGCATTCAGTGGCCGTATTTCCATTGGAAAGTGATTTGTTAAAAACCCCAGCGCTCCGCTGTAAGTGAACCTTGGAATTTAGGATCACCATAAAACTGAATCTGTATCTGTGGAAAGACTTCTTCTCTAACAGTGTATGAAGCTCTAGCCAGTGGTCAACTTGGCAACATTGGTTGTATAGCCTATGGCTTTTCCATGAGTTTATTTGCGACGTTATAAAATACTTCACGTGAAAAATCTCAACATGCCTTAATTAACATAGCCAGCAGCAATTGATTAGATCAGGGGTTCCCAAACTTTAAAAGGTGCCAGGACCCACCTAGAGAGGACTAATCTATTTACAGACCCACCCACACAAAATACTGGTAACATAATTAAAAAAAGAAAACATACATTTTAGCTAATGCTATACCTGTTTGTGCCCTAAACATTTTTGAGCAGTGCGCTCCAGAATCTATGGCGTGCACGCGGCTAAATAGGATTTAATACAATCAGGAACTTACTCACGGACAATGAGTGGAACAACAAGATAGTAAAGCCTGGAGGCTTTTCATTCATATTATTCATTCATTCAAAAACCGCCTGAAATTTTCCTGTGAGGGACATGATCATGAACCTCTTTCCTCTCCGCTGATGCCCATTATAAAAGGAGGCGTGGGTCATGGTCGGGGAAACGAATGCATTTTTTTCTCTGCATGTGAGACGCAATAATTAGCTTACTTTAGGACTACATATCTGTAAGCTAAAGAGCTCTAGGCCATAATGTATCTTCTGTATAATAAAATAGCTATAATTGCCATCATGTGCACTCCAAATCTATAGGCTTAAATAATGTTCCCACCCTTTTGACATTTTTGAGAGGTGGGTTAAACAACAGCCCAAGTGAATGGAAAGTGATCAAAAACAATAAGCAGGTTGTCCACACATTACTGCAGAAGCTCCAGTTTAGAGAGCGAGATGACACCAGGCATGTGGATGAAGCAAAAAAAAAAAAAAAAAAAGAAAAAAACCCGTTTAAGGCACATACGCCCTCTGGAAACAAGAGAAGTCATTTTATCTAAGAACTCATAACATACCCAACCTATGCTACTTCATGAGTAAACACTACAGTATACACACTGAGGAATGTCTGAATGCTTTCTCTGCCTGCCCTGGATCTAAATGGGAGCTTTGCACACTACATTATTCCGTGGCCATCTTGCCCTCAGTGACCTCCACTGCTAGCCCCATCTTGGCTGTATTAAGATCTCAGAGCAGCCTGGTAACCATTGGAGGACAACACGCTCTCACTCAGTTACTTAACCAGATCAAAAGCAGAGTCCAGTGGTTCAATGCTTCCCCAAACTTTACTCTTTGAGGGAGACCAGTTCAGATTCATTAGCTTGGGGCACTGGTGTCTGGCTATCACCATGACAACTACACACAGGATCAGCTTTGCTTTAAAAAAAAAAAGGTATAGACGAGTGCATGCTAATTGGAAGCTAATATACTTAGTCAAATTCACCACGTATCTCATTTCACTAAGTTACCGGAGTTCTCTGTGCGTGCCACTGCTGAAAAACAACCCGGTACTTCTACACAGCCCTGGCGCCGTAAATAGGAACATAAACAAAGTAGCCAAAACCGCTGAGTAACAACAATGTCCTTGTCTTCACAATGCCTTTCAATTTGGTGGGAGGAAAACATTGCAATCGCCGTGTCTCTTAACTACAGACATCATGGCAGGAGCTGTGTGAGGTGAATTGTGGGTGTGTGTGCGCATTGCTGCAAACAGAGTTGGCATCTTGACAGCAGCTGCTATGCTGTAGATTGCGCAATGATAGCAGAGTTGATAAAGTTGAGAAGATTGCATCACCAGTCCTGCTACAACTTGCTGGAGCGCTTACTGGAGAGCTTGCTGGAAAGAAAAAAATGAACCACCTACCATTTTGTGTGCATGGGCAGAAGTCAGCCCATGAAAAGTGCACACGAAGCGAGCTTGGATGTGCCACACCACATCGAGAACTACTGAATGGTTACAGAGAATGTCGAACCAAATTGATTTAGGAGGGGGTACAATCATAGTTTTACAATGTAATGTAATGCGCGTTTAACTGTGCAATACCCCAGTAACAACCTACAAGGCTGTCGGCAGCAGTGTCTCATGAGATTAGTTGCCATTTCAGCCATCGTTGTTCCCCACGTGTACCTCTTGGTTCCCCCACACAACATTATGCAAGAGCACTGTGATTCAGAGCATGAAGCGTAGCGCATGGATACAAACACATGGTAATAAAGTGTGCGGTAAAGAGAGTAGGGCAATCAACCAAGTAGAAGAGAAAGACAACAACAAAGATTTACTACTACTACACACACAGAATAAGACTTGTAAATATTAAAAGGAGACATTCAAACAAACAAACAACCAACCAACCATTCATTCACAATGGGTTTCTGCTGCACTGCAACTAGGTAACCGATGATAGATCAGATTATGAGTCATTAAAAAGATATAGTCAGCCATCCGGGAGAAAGCTTGTTGACATTTGAACTTGATCAAAACAAACACCCTCACTTCAATGCCATTGAGGGGAAGGTGCTCACTCAGAAGCTCCGACACACACACTGCCATGGCTAGGGTATTCGTGTGAGGTGCGGTCTGCACCGTTTTGTTTGTGTTCCCATTTACTGAGCCTGGGCTGTGAGGTCTCACATTATATTTTCAGCATGCACACAGAATGGGCAGCTAGCGGCTGCTGAATGTGACTAAAAGTTTATTGGCTTACAATTGCTAATTGTACCTTTACGTTTCACACCATTGATTACGTTTTCTACTTCACCTCATAACATACACTTTGATTTCTGCTTGAGTACAGTGTGTCAGTTGTCAGCGGCCAGAAGGTACTTAAATGCTAGTGACTTGCATGGTGTGCACTTTGGCAATTACAAACCAGTCTGGTTTGCAGTATGTGCCTACAACTCTGGCTCACTCTACTCAGTCTTTATAAAATTAGGTAATTTAGCAGACACTTCTATGCAAAACGACATTCATTGCAGTACAATTAAGAGTTTGCACTCTAAACGTTGTGTGCATAAAGTAAGAAAAACTAAGTAGGGATGCAAAGATTTCATAAAACAAATCTGTTATTTACACCAACATGTTGCTTGTGCATGTAGAAGATGTAGTTACAAACACTGCAGATTCTACATAGAGAAATAATGAGCACACACACGCACACGCACACAGAATGCAAGAGGAGACACTGAAGTAACCTATACTTTAAACAGGGTTTGCCCACATAGAGCAAGGCCAGGTGTTTGGTAGTATACTTTGGCCTTAAATGATGTGTTGTTACATGCGGTCAGAGAACAGTTGCCTAGCTGCAGATTATCCATAACAGCCACTGGTTGGACACAACTCTGGCATGAGAGCAACAGGTGCTGTGCGTACGTGCCGTTTGTTTGTTAGATTAAAGCGATAGAAAATGTCGGCCGTGTAGAGTATTTCACCAACAAATGGTATAGGCGAAATTGTATGAATTTGACAATAACTGCGTCCTTAAAACTAAGTACAATATAGCTTGGTGTTCACTTAATACATTTGTGTTATGTCAATGTATTTATATAACACATTTAAAACAACCATAATCAACCAAAGTGCGATACAGGAGAAGAAATAACAAAAGGCACAAATGTAATAAATTCATTCTAATAAAATACAACAGAACAGTTGGACTCATCTGAATCCAAGCTCAATTAGGATTTAAAACCAGACTAAAAAGTTGCGTTGTAAGCAACGACTTGAAAGTGCAACTCAAATGTGCCGTGGTAGAAAATTTCATAGGCTATTCAACAGATGCTCCTATCCAAACTTTAAAAAAATTCACCTGTAGTATCTGGACTGCAGGTACGTAGAGCAGACTGCCTTGGAGATGTGGCTGGCAGAGCCAAAGTCAATGACCTTCACTCTGTAGGGCTGCCTAGTGGGGTCCACCAGCATGATGTTCTCTGGCTTTAGGTCAGCGTGAATCAAACCCAGGCTCTTCAGCTTCTTCAGGGCACTTGCCACCTACATAATTAGAGACGTTTAGTTGGACAGTGACGTTGTGGGTGCGAGTGAGTCTACAAAGCCTGAGATTATTATTTGAATCATATATTTGACTTGAGTCATGTATTGTAATAGGACTGCGAGGACTGCTTGTTGATATATTTAATAACATTATCTCTAGCATTAAGCTGCTATTGACAGGGCCTTCCTTAAAACCCAGAATACATGCCCTGGAGTGAAAACCAAATCATTTTACTACAACCCTTGCTGATAAAAATGTATTGCACCGTTTTATTACACACAGTAACCTTTATTTGTATTAAGCCAACTCTTACACTTTAAGTAATGGGTGATGGACAAATGCCACCCTAAGAACAATCTGGCTGATTAAATGAGGCAGAGCGAAATCTTTGGCCTACCTGCTGCAGAATGGGCCGGACGATTTTGAGCGGCAGTGGGCTGAACTTGTTCTGCTTCAGGAAGTCATACAGATTCTGCTCCAGCATCTCAAACACCAGGCACGTGTGGCTGCGATGCTGGAAGCACTCCAGAGCCCGGACTATGTTGTAGTCGTCAGCGTTCTCCCCACTCAGACGAGCCAGGATGCTCACC
This sequence comes from Forbesichthys agassizii, assembly GCA_026546735.1. Taxonomy (NCBI): domain Eukaryota; kingdom Metazoa; phylum Chordata; class Actinopteri; order Percopsiformes; family Amblyopsidae; genus Forbesichthys; species Forbesichthys agassizii. The sequence goes on along the minus strand of JAODLL010055925.1, from coordinate 8,386 downwards.
TGGGGGTTAAAAGGTATAGTCAACTTTTGTAAAATAACTGTAAACTAATATACTAGCATTTTGCTAGCTTACTGTTCTGTGTGTGCTGAAAAAATTATCCGGTACTACTGAAGAAATACCGGATTATGTTTCAGTTTGACTTTTCTGTACACAGAAAAGCTGATTGATACCACAGTGGATACCACCGCAGTCTGTCTGACTATACTGCAAGTTTCCTGTTTTCAAGAAATAGGTCTATTTGATTTTTTTTTTTTTTTTGCACAGTGATGGTAAACATTATAATATCACAAAAGTTCAAAGATCTTCACCTTCTCCTTTCTCCAAATCAGCGTACACCCATTCAGAAAAACTGTTTTTTTTTTTCCTTACGTAAAAGATACAAAAAAATATTATGTATAGTGTATCAAATAACCTGGCATGCTAGAAATAAAGTAGCTGCCTCATTTTTCTGACACAAATATTGGGAGTTGATAGATAAATTAGTGTTTTGTTTTTTTGGTAGATTCCTTTAAAAAGTAAATCATTCTCACAAATGCTTGCAAAAACAACTCTCATTGCCCAACACATTGAAATGCATTGCAAAGGCTAAAACATTGTTGTTGTTATTGTGAGCGCTGTTCGCTCCTATTTACAGACCAGGCCTGTGTAAAAGCATCGGATTATTTTTTCAGCCCGCACAGAGAATTTTATGATAGCGGACTGCGGGGAGATACCTGGTGAATTTGACACAAAGTGTATTAGCGTACAATCGCTTATTATATCTTTAAAGACCCGAGTGGATATATTGTAGCACATCTATGGGTGACACAAATCTCCTCCCCTCACCTCAATCTGGCCTTGTCGCGCGTATGACGGGTGATTCTTCAGGATTTTAACGGCCACCACGTCATTGGTGCCCCTCTTCCAGCACTTCACCACCTGACCAAAGGTCCCGCGGCCAAGAAACTCCAACACCTCGTAGCTGTTCTTCATAGAGCATAGAAGCTCATGCTGAACCAACTGGTAGTCACCGTCCGCAGAACTGCTTCTGCTGACCGCAGTCCCCACCCTCGCCTCCGGGGGAGCCAGAGGACCAGCTTGCTGTCCGGCCTCTGGCGCACTGTACTGGGCCGGAACCCCTCCAGTTAGCCTGACGGCACCGGGGTTATTTGCCGCTGCGCTGGCTTGCAACATGGCCACAGTGTGCTGAGGTGGCGGCAGTGAAGAGACGTCCTCCACTATCTGCATTGCTCCTCGGCGGTCGTTCTCCTGCGGTCTGCCTTCACCCTCACCCGTCCTCCACTTGCATCTCGGGCCGGTGGCTGCGTCTGGGCGTGTCGTGTCTCCAACTCCCTCCTCGGCTCCAATGCGGGCTCTACCCAGCAGCGGCTCGCAGTCCAGGCCTTCTCTTCCAGCCGGAGTTCCACAGCTGTCGCCGTGACGCCTTGCTTCCTGCCGGCCTCGGCTGTGATCGGCGAAGCCCCCCCACGGGCCCTGCGACCCAGCCTGGGCTGTGTCAACTTTATTGGGATAGGCGATACCGTAGTTGACTCCAATCACATACGTCTTGGGCGGTGGGTGCTGCTGAAAAGCTCTGCTGGTGTTGATGCTGCAGTAGGGCTCACCTGTGTGTATGCTTGTACCACTGCTACGAGTTGCTAAGGCACTTGTCTGAGCTGGGTACAGGTGTGATGTGTTGAGTAAAACTTGTGAGGCCATACCTGTAGGAAGGCAAGTGAAAAACAAGGCATATATATCTGATATTAAAAGAAATCAAACTGGAGCAATAGTTACATCTAAGTTTGTACTTTATCTGAACTGCCACCTTTAAAAGATATCTGGCTTGAATTACTTTAAAGTAGAATAAATAACATTTAATAATAACTATTTGTACAGCAGCCTTCAAAAATTGCTGTTTTTTTGTTGTGTAAATTAGAACAATTGCATATAGATTTTAAAGAACAATTTTATAGTAAGTAAGTAGTAAAATAAGACTGATTATTCATTTGAGTTTAATCTGTGATCCAATAGTGCTTGGCTAGGCTACAAGAAGATAAATTACGCTACAGATGTTAAAAGAACACTAAACTGCCTAATTGTTTGCTGTATCTGTAAGTATGCCACATGTGACATTACAAAATAAAATAAAAAAATCTTTCAGAAAGAGACTCCACGCACGTTTCTGACCTTTAGGGTAGGCCAAATGGTGGCGTTTTATCTTCATAAAGATAATCCCCCTCCACACAGAGCAATGCTCATAATCTAAAGCCCTCACAAAAGCAGTCAAGAAATAGCACACAGCTGAGCCCTCATCTCCCTCCAGCCAAAAAGAGGAACAGGCCTCCTGTAATGACAGAAGGGGGCGAATCCCATGTCCCTACTGGCTGGACACCACACAAGAGTGTCAATTTCACACTCAGTACAACTGCCTGCGAAGCCGAAACCTGAGGGGGAAGGAATACAGTGGAACTAACTGACACATAACCTCGTCAGTGAACTTAACTGTCCCCTTGTCTGTGTCAAAGACCATCACCAGACTGAAGTACAATAAAGTAAATTTAGCTGTTGGCTTTTGGTCCAACATAAGTTAAAACGTGTGCTTCTTGAATATTGTTAGTTACTACTACCAATCGATGGCTGATCCACTGCTCGCTCCATCGTTCAACACTAAATGGTGGTTTGATTCAAATAAATTCCTATTGGTGAGGAACCGATCTTGTCAGAAATGTGGCACAATCTTATTGCCATGGAATATGAAATGGTCGTTTGTTGTCCCCACCCCAGCTATATGTATTTATAGTTTGAACTTCACAGTAAATGCCAGGCATTATTTATTACATTTCATCCCTTTAAGTATATAACCAAGCATATTGTCAAATTGTAAAGTATTAACACAAGTTAAGAGCTATAATATCGAAGAGAATATATTGGTCCTAGACTGGACTAGATAGAGAAAATATTACAGGTTATGGTATTTTTATAGATCATATTAAAAATACATGTTTCAAGCTTTATCTTTTAAGATCAGTTTGCATGCGTTGTAAGTTATCCTAGCGTGGGTTTGCTATTAGCTGTGTCCTTCAGCTCAGATTGTCTCTCACAGGCTCAGACAGGCAGGCAACAAGGTGTGTCCAAACATCAACATAAAACAGTATTCTAACAGTAAGTATTCTAACAAAACACCCCGATTTCCCTATGCATTTAGGTCAGACATGTTCACTCTTATGCAATATAAACTATAAAAAGGTCCCTTATCAGCCTTTTCTGTTCTACTAAAGGAAATAAACAATTTTAGAGCAATTGTTTATTCCTTTAGTTAGTTCCCTTATTAGCATAGCATTAGCATAGCCTCAGCGCAGATATGTTAAGTAGAACACGGAGTCATAATTCTAAAGTTAAGATGATTATCATTTCTGGCCAAAGCATATTGGCAGCATATCTGAGGTGAAATTGTTGAGAATTTGTCTGGACGATTGTCAGATATCATTTAGTGATGTTATCTCATCATGGCCTCATAGGATACTAGTTTTTTTAAACTAATCCCACAGCCAACCTACGTAGCCGCGGAGCCAAGTGCCAACTGTGGAGCTTAGTGCATGTATCTAAAAATAAAATAAATAAAAAAGTTACCAGCAGTTGTATTCTCACTGATCCATTTGTGTGTGTGCGCGTCTGTCTGTTTTGGGGGAAGGGGAATGACACCTGTTGAACCTTCTGATCTGGGTTCAACAGTTGTTCACCACTAATATTTGGGGTACTGATACATGTCGTGGGGACTCACAATTGCTTTATGTTGTTGGTGTGTTGAATTAGTTAGTCGAGCATGTGGTAATCAATTTATTACGACTACCATAGACAAACAAAACAATAGGCTCATAGTTCTTATAGTATTGTAGGTTTAAATAATTTGTTATAATCTGATCGGTTTGGTCTGTTCTGCACAGCTCAAGCGCACCTTGCGTGGCAGAATAAACATATGAAGTTGGCTAGCTTAGCATACTAGCGTACAAGCTAGGTCTCGTCTATCACAATAATCGTGTGCATGCTTAGCTATTTGAGAGAAAACATCATTGGCACATAACTTTGCCAGCTAAAAGTAGCCTACCTTTAGTAAGACCAGTTGATAGTGTCGTCCAAACAGTCAGGATACATGCTAGCAAGGAAGATCCACAGAGACAGACTCTGCAATGATGCTGCTGCCATCTTGTTCCACAACGACGAGGAGACAGCGCGAGTTTTCGCACATTTGAATGTCTAAATAGCGCAAAAACTTAGACATAATAATCGCCAGCCATAGTCAAGTAGTTAGCCGATTGTGTCCGCTATTGGTAGTAAGTTGCCTTGTGTACATTTAGGGCGCGGAATCCGGTTTTCTAAACTTTTCCATGTTTATACGCCTCGTCCCCGATCACTCGCTACTGGCTAGCTGTTGCTTTGCTGGCTTCTCTGCATGTGTGGAATGTTACAGACTGCTAGATAGCGAGGGGGTGGGCCTAGCCAGACCTGTCACAAGGTTGCATTTTGTTATCGCCACCTGCTGTCCAATATATATATAACGTATTTTTTTGTTATCAAAATGTTAGTTATCTCACACCTCGACGACAGGGAGGGCCAGGTGATAACAGAAATTATTTTGTTTTTGTAGTATTAGTCAAGCAAAAGATAAGCAAAGACACAAACGTCCATATATAATCAGCAAAAAAATGTAAAGTTCAAAACTGTTGAGTGTAGGTGGTACTTTATTGACAGGTGGGCCAAAGATAACAATGAAATTACAATGTCAGTTCATGTAGAAGATGGATGACATTTTGGTAAATGTGTAGTAATTGTGTAGTCTGGATGAAACAGCTGCTAGTAGTTTATTGTCACTTTATTAGTACAACATAACCTATCCTTGTTGAAGAAATGTTTATGAACAAAATATGTTAAAAAAAAACACTTAAAAAAAAACACAATATTAAATAAATGTGCATTCAACAGATAACAAGTGGGTGGTTCTTGCCTTCTGTGTTTATTTTTCCCAGTGACAAAATGCTAATGGTAAATACTACTGAAGTACTACTGAATTGTGCATATTTTTGCACAATTTCAGTTAAAATCACAGCATAAATAAAGTGTTGACATTCTGATATTTTGCCCCCTGTACCTGCGTTTATACAAGAGGGCCTACCATTTTGTAACTGCCACTGACACGTAATACTGCCTTAGGCTTAGAGTTGCAATTAAAGCCAGAGGGCGTGGAATCAAAAACTATGTAAACTAATGCAGTAGTTAGAAGTACTCATTTTAACTGTTAGTGTGATGCACATGAAGGGAATTAAGCTGTAATTCAAGGATGTTCAATCATGTGCCACACCACAATTATGATTTCCATTCCAACAAACTAGCTGATCGAACCAAGATGGAAGATGACCATCTCCCAGCTAACCGTTTACCGCAATGGGCTACTTCCATCCCTCAACTGCTCCCAAAATACCTGTACTAACATAAAGGATGTGCACTTGCTTTGCATTAAAGCATCTGCTAAATTACAAATGAACAGATAAGGCGATGGTAAGGTTTAAGTTAAACTTGCTTGCTTGGGAACACAGGATAAAGCACTACCAATTCTGACCTTCCATCTTTGCTAGCACGCCATCCTTAAAAAAAGGAGGGAACCAGATTCTGCTCCTCACCTTGCCTTTTTATGTTTCAGCTACTGGACTCTCCTTCTGCGAGTATTTTGCCGAGGAGTTTTTGGTAAAACGGGGAAAAGACTAGCTTGTTGAAGTTAACCAGCCGGCCAAAGCGAACAGACAACTCGCTCAGCTCTCTACTAAGTGGTGCAAGACCCCCAGGCAGAGGAGGAGGAGAGGCCGTGTGCTGACCAGACTCTATGGACGCCAGCAGGTAACTCTGAATCCGACACTCTGAGAGGGTGAGGAGAGAGGGAGGTGATATGAGGGAGTGAGGAAATGGGGGCAATAAAAACCCATGAATGCCAAATCCTTAATTACTGCACAGCGCGCGCGCACACACACACACACACACACTGAAAATAGCAGTTACTGCCATTACCCATCAGCTTGCGGACAGTGTTGTCTGGCTGCATGGTGGCCGAGATCTGTCCCTTCAGAATATGTTGTCGCTCGGCGGAGAAGGTAGAGTAGCCGTGCTGGCTCAGACATTTGCTTAGCTCAACACAAAGTTTCTCGCCGATGATCGCTAAGGTCTCTGCCGCATTAAAAGACCTTGAGACACAACAATAAAGTATTAAAAAATATAGCAACTGTGCTAGTGAGCCCATTGAGGGAATGGGGGTGTGTGTGTGAGGGTGGGGGATTATCACATATTTGTATACTTTAAATACACCACCATCTCACACACACAAACACCAGTGTTTCAGGCCCACAAGGAAAGTATAGGCATTTTAGAGTGACCTTTTGTATGAATGTATGTATAACAGTCTCATCCATAAATATGAATCAATACTGCATACTGTATGTATAAGGCATATGAATGCCATGGCGATATTGCTGTACTGTATCTATAAGCTGCGTGACTCATCTTCTGTGTGCACAGCCAATGTGTGTCAGGCCACCTTCAAGGCCTCCTGGGAACCACCTGTGCCATCTGACAGACGAGTGAACTGCCACAGTGGCTTAATTATTAACGCACCACCTGGCAGGCCCTTTACCCCCCCCCCTACTTACGCTGTATGCATGTCTGCGATGAGCACGGCGACGGTGCTCTTCAAAGAGTCCATCAGCCCCGGCAGGCCTGAGATGGCCTCTCCCGTGGTGGTGTAGACAATTAGGAGAATGGAGGAGAGCAGCACCACCCGCTCAACTTCCCGACCCATCTCTTGGAACCTCACCTGGTCCATCAGCACCGCCTGCAGACCGAACACAGTGGGGTGGGAGGGGGGGGGGCAAGTTTCACTAGGCTAGCTCCGGTGTGACGCGTTTTTGTGAAGAAACTAGAGAAGCAACAATTCATTGACGACATGCATGGTCTGCCCTGAGCTAGCAACCCTATTGACAAACGTCACCGTCAACATTTAGGCTACCATCGACACATTTTAAGTCTCAGTATTTCAATCCCAAAGCGATTGTTTATCAAAAACTACCGATATACTTACCCTTTACCTTGCATTTTTAGTCTAGCCATCCCTCTCCATGGAGACATAAATATTGGGTCACATAGTACTGAGTCACAAAGCTGAAATCCCAGTTAAGGGTTTCACACACACCACGCCATGTTTTGGGGCATTTTTTAACAGTAAAATAACATTTTAAAAAAACTTTGATACCTCACCAAAACAAACAAAACAAAATAAACTAAATTTATGTAAAGTCAAACTGTAGCTTGTGAGATCAGTAGGGTTTCACAAGGCTAATAAATTAATGTTAGGCTACAAAAACAGAGACAGCAAGAGACATGGAGATTGCAGTGGTGCTGTGGGCAGCTCCGGGGTATTAATAGCTGACCTGTGTGAATATATAACAGGGAAGGGCAGAGTCCAAATGAAAGAGCCTACCCAAAATATTGGATGGTGTATGTATGTATAGATTTTTTTTTTGTACAAGCGTTTGTTAATTACGTTGGGAGCACAACAGGCAAAATATAAGGCTTGGTGTATCTGTGGTGTGAGATATCTGCTTCTTTGTGTGACCAGCTGCTAAAACTGTGTGGTCATTGTAAAATTCACACACTGAAAGTCATAGGTGTGTTCAGAATTGGCAAACTGAGGCAAACTTTGTGGCGAACACGTTTGCTTTGAACATGACATTTGACCGTTTTGTGTAATAAATTCCAAAATTATTTGATTTAAACTCTTAAACCGGTCACCCTTCGTCCAGCGTCAATGTGTGTTCACCAAGAACGACCTTCTCAGACCGCTTGCGCGTGTTCACAAATGTTCGCGGCGGGCTCAAAGCAAACGGAAAAAAGAGGTTTGAATACGCTCACAAACATTCAACAATTCTGAATGCACCTCTGGTGCTGCAGGTAGGTACTAACCTCCGGGAAAGGGTCCGAGGTGTGATCCCATCTCAGCAGGCGCAGGTAGGCGTGATTATGGACAATGAGGGGTCCCAGTGTGTCGGGGCACGATGATGATGAACCAGCACCTTCCACCCCGGTCTCTTTTAAGCTCTGTGCAGTGTCCTGTAGCCACTTCTCAGTGTAGTCTAAAGCATCTACAGAAAACGCAAGGCTCTGCTTATTAGAACCTGGTGCCCAAACATGTATGTGTATTCTGCAGTTCTACATGCCTAGGTATTTGAAGACACATCAAGGAGGCAGTGCCCCTTATTCACAAAGGCCTCTTATTCACAAAGGCAAAAGACCTCAGCTCAGACTACCCCTAACAAGACTTGCTATGTCTGATAAATGTTTTTTTAATATTTTGTATTATATATATTTT
>JAODLL010055914.1:5322-18628 GCA_026546735.1 Forbesichthys agassizii | reverse complement strand
ACACACCCACACACACACACACACACACACACACACACACTCACTCTCTCTCTCTCTCTCTCTCTCTCTCTCTCTCTCTCTCTCTCTCTCTCTCTCTCTCTCTCTCTCAACATCTATACTCAGATTTCAGTGTGGGGCAGAGAAGCAACACTCACACTTAGCATAGTCTATAGTCTCACAAGAGAGATAGTAACACAAGGCCGGAGATCGCCGCCATCGTTCAATGTCCCCACGCCCCTGATGTTTGGGGAGGGAGACAGTAAACAGTCTCTGTGTGTGCATGCATGTGTGTGTGTGAAGAACAGATGGAGCAGTCTATTGCTTGACAACATATAATGGACCAAACATGAATTACTGGTCTAGTCTCCAGTAAGTCAATGTCTAATTTAGAAGCAAACAGAAGCAGACTTTTTAATGATTTTTCAAGATAATTCATGATGACACATTTGTAGGATTGTATGCTAATACCTTGCTACAAACTGACAACATAGCCAAACTAACATTTCTAAATCTCTAATTAGTAAATTAGCCTATCTCCTTAAGTGCCCATTTATTCTCCAACTACAGCACACACAAGTTTAAACACAACAAAAATCTATAACCATGAACAAACAAACCAAACGAAAAACAAAGTATCGATACTTTAAAGTAAAAACACCCTCATGAGAGGTACATCCGGTGTTTCCTTGAGTTAGTTAACTCAGATTTCAGTAAGTTAATCATGATTTAGTACTAGCATGATGAACTCTTATTATGATGCAAAAGAGGAATTAGGACGGGAACAGTGTGTGAGCGTGCGCGTGCGTGTGTGTGAACCTGAGAGAGAAGGGGAGAGAGAGAGTGAGGGAAAGAAAGACGATAATTAGAGGCGACTCACGGTTTCTCTGGACATAATCCCCAGAACGATCTGCACTCATACAGGTGTTCAATAAATCCAATTACCATCATTTACCAACACGGAGAGGAGAGGAGAGAAGAACATTTCACTTATTTTCCCATTACGACGATGGGAATAATAGTAAATGTCACCTGCAATCCAACACACGAAAAATGCACTCGCTGCATTCTTCTCTTGCAAGCTACATTCTGCCCAGTTAGCATGTACTGTAAATTGAGTCCATTCACACAACACTAAGGCAGTCTGTAGTATGTTTAAGTATAGCACGTATCCCCTTATTAAGTCATTCAAGCTGATATACTTAAGGTTGTATCAGGGGCATACTTCTTTCAACAGATGCTTTAGGTAGTGTGTAAGCGACATATCGGCTTCTAATTTGTAGAACCACCGCAGACAGAAGCTGACTCATGTCAAAACACCCTCCCAATATTACCTTGCCTACAATTGGCCAACAACGTCACGAGTACTTTTGCACATGCACATGGAAATCAACAAATGTCTGCGTGTTGCCACAGAAGCTTCTTCTGGTCCATAATCGGCTGTTCCTTCTTGGCTTGGATTTTGTGGACAGCCATTACCTCATTTAGACCGCATTGCTTTGAGTATTTTGTTATTTTGGAAAGCTAGTCGTAAAAGTGTAAAGATTAGCATTGTCTCTGTGTGAACTTTTGAGCGGGTGCAGACATCAGTGTAGACTCCATGTCCTCCAGCAGCAACCGGGACCCCCTGGCTAAACGGCCCCCGTCATTAGTTCCTCGCAGGTGACGGTGGCCCACAGAGGCAACGAAGAATGAGACAGATGAAAGAGCAGAAGACTCCCTCCCTATCTGTAATAATGGAGGTTTGATTAGCAAGCATGTAATGTACTTTGCCCCCACTGCTGGAGCTGGGCTGGGGGAAGCTGTGGGAGGAGGGGGTCAAAGAGGGGAGGAGAAAAAGCAGAGCTATGGCAGGAAGGAGGAGAGGGGAGGGGGATATATAGGCTGCACTCTCTGCAGGAGGGGTCTCCCCTCCATCCACAAAAAAAAAAAAAGACATCACCTCCTTTGCCTACACACACACACACACACACACACACACAGTATAAGACTTAATGTGGCCCCCTCCCCCCGTCCTATAGCAACAGCGTCACGCTGCGTATACGGGGGTGGGGTGGGAGGTCACAAGCAGGAAGAGTTGTTGTCCCAACTCCCTCCCCCACCCTTTAAAGCCCCTTCAAACTTCCTGAATGCACGTCTACGCTTAGGAAGTTGTTTTTGCACGCGGCGACACAACGCGAGTTTGTTTAGACGTCTGTGGCGCCTCAAGTCAGCGTATTGCAGGACGTCGTGAGCTGCGGTCCGTCGCGTCAGAGTTTCAAAGCGCTCGCTATCTTCACAGAATACAATGTACAGTAAAGCGGCGCAGGGTATACAGGCCTCAAACTCTGACATTGTAACGAGTGTTTCAAAAAGTAAGTATAGACGTATTGAGGTCGGAACGCACAGGCCCACCAAGGCTACAGATAAGAAATACATTGTGTTCTCAGTATACAGTATGTAAGTATGCACTCTACAAAGTTAGAGGACCTTGAGGTCTATGAAAAGCCTTTAGCAGAATCAGTTTTAGCAGAAACATTTAGCACGACATGGATGAACCGTAGAACAATTATTTGGTCCTCACAATAAAGAGAAGAAACTGTGAATACAAACCTCACACACTATAGCTACAGTACATAAGTCTGAGGGTCTGTTCTCCTGAATGGTCAGCCTTGTCCCCTCAGAGCTGTCAGTTCTGGGTGTGAGCAGGACAACGCTAATCGCTGGAGATGCCTGACAAGCCTGCTGGCCCCTGGGGTTCTGTCTAATCACCACGGACCCCGACCTGTTGAGAATTAAACCTGCAAAACCAAACAGTCTCTGTGGGAGCTATCAGGCATCTGCTGTAACAGGTCCAATGAGCACACGAGAAGAAAATGGCAGCCGACAGCAATGCCATGTCAGTTCCAGTGCTTGTCAAACTAGGGGTCGCGCTTATATCGTTACTCCTGAAGGAATTAAATAAAACATTTATGAGAATTATGTACAGTATGTGAACTGTATGTGCTAAATTATTGACAATATTACATTATTTTTCTCAGGATTCAGAATTTAATTTATTTGATCTAACTATATACTGTATATTATCTATTGCTCTACTTCACACTGACATCTTATCTATTGTTTCTGTTGATTTCATGTTTCTGACCTCAGACATTTATGATTTTGTTCTGTTTTAACTCTTCTATAGCAATAACAAAGTTTTATGCCTTCAAAGCTTGTTGTATTTTGAATGCATAAAAACTAAAACTGGTAAAGGTACAGTATGATGGCACTAATACCATAAAAGGCTTCCAACTGCCACAGTACAACTGTACAATGTAATCATGGCTAAAGAAGTCTAAATGACAAAACAAAGGGACATATAATGGGAAAGCAGCTAAGAATTTGTCAGAAGATGTCACAGTATTATGTGTGAACTCGCGTTTAAGCACTTTCCATCACGCAATAGCGTGCTACAGTTTAGAATTAATGGGGATTTTCCAGCAGTTACAGTATAGTCCTGTTAACTCTGACATCGGTTAAGCCATTCTGGGCCCCTCTCCACTCAATCTCTCTCACCCCTTCTCTTTCCCTCTCTCTAGATGCCCTCATTAATTTTAGATTGGCTCTAAATGAGTCTCCCTCGTTGTGGCCAAGGTTTTTTAAATTAGATTAATTTAAATTTAAATTGTGAAACAGTGGTGGTTAATGAGAGAATCATTATTTTTTGGGTTATTTCAGATAAGCTGATATTTTTGAGTTCACTACAGTAAAGGCTGAAGTCTTAGGAAAGACTATGGCCAAATAAATGTCTGTTGAGTGTTACATTTTCACTGTCTGTGTATAGGTTGTAGTGGTATGTAGTAGTCATTTTAGTATATGCACGTTCATTTAATCTAAATTAAATATATTCTTTTACAGTTCAAACTGTAACAAAAAGAGACTAAAACTACTCCAAAAAGAGACTCCAAATAACTAATCATACATCTGTACATTTCCTGTTTTTATACAAATGTTAAAAATGTGTTTATTATTATTTATTATTTATTTAATATTTAAAGATGGTTATTAGCAGGTGTATTAGTGATCAAGTTCTTCGACATTGTTATTTAAAGGTAGAGTCAGCAAATAATTCAGATAATATCAATTTACGGCCTGCTAGCTGCCCATTTTGTGTGCATTCTTAGAAATAATCTGGTGTTGCTACACAGCCCTGCTCTGATAATAGGTAAAACAATGTGGTGCACACTGCACCACACAACAATAACGTTACAAAATATCGTGTTTCCAACAAACTTCTGAAGGAGCACCCTTTTGACATTGAAGGGAGATATTTTATTTAGTGCCAGAACTATATTTTCTTCTTCCATAAAGGAGGAATATTATTATAAGATTGAATTATGTTGAATATGTGTATTTTACGTTATGTCATTTTAATCTGGGACTGGAAGCAACATGCTTTCACATTTTGACTTGCCAGGTGATTGTGCTGTCACATATTAACAGCGAGACTCGTCGTGTTGAAATGGACACATCTTGAATTAAGAGCATTTTTAACGACTGTTGGGGATCACGGGGCTGAAGCTCCGACGTTGGACGTCCTTCCGTCAATCCACCTTGTCATAAAGCACACATGGTTTTACAGCTGTGAAGTCACACTAAGGAGACACCAGTAGCGTATATAGCGCACCCACACACACACACACACACACACACACACACAGCTCTTCCCAAGCTCGGAATGTGGCTGTTAGGAATCCCAGTTAAAAACCTGAGGAATGCTATTGTCCCGGTCACAGCTGCAGTAGCATTACCCTCAATGGTGCTACTGCAGCTAATGTGTGTGCGTGTGTGTGCGTGTTTGTGTGTGTGTTTGTGCGTGTGTGTGTTTATGTGCTGGGGGCAGTACAAGGTGGGAAATGCCTACTTTATGTGTTGCTTTACATTCTCATGACAAAGCAACACATTTGCCAGAGAGATGAGATCTCTCTCTCTCTCTCTCTCTCTCTCTCTCTCTCTCTCTCTCTCTCTCTCTCTCTCTCTCTCTCTCTCTCCTTACATCCCCTGTGTCTCTCACTTCACTTACAGCAATGTGATTAAGGGCTATATGAATCAAATTGACTTGACTTGACTTGACTTGACTTGTGGGCTGGACCAGAAATAATTGAGTTTCTTGTTTTACCTGCTCACCTGCATGGCAAGACGGGGGACGGGGTGAGTTTGGGGTCTCACATTTTCAATTGACCGCAAAGCTCATGTGTTGTATGTAACTATATTGGAAATATGTGTCTCAAGTATTAAATCGCCTTTTAACCTCTCAAAACTGGAGCGAAAATCACTTTGAACATGAAGGCAGACACACACACACGTATGTAGACGCACACACACACACACATTAGAAACACACACACACACACACACGCACACATACACACACACACACACACGCACACACACACACATACATATTAGACACACATACGCAGGCACACACATAGAGCAATAGCAATAAAGGCTGGTGGGTGTCTCTCTCCATCTCCATCTCTCTCCACGCTCCCTCCCTCTCTCTCTCTCTCCATCTCCCTCCCTCTCTCTCTCTCTCTCTCCATCTCCCTCCCTCTCTCTCTCACCCTCTCTACATCCCCCCTCCCCCCCCCTCCAGTAATTACCATCCAGCTGCTTGGAGGGAACAATGCTTGGCGCTCTTCCATCCGGCTGACTTCATACGCTGAGCGCCATGCTCGGTTTGGAGCGCAGCGGAAGCTGGACATGACTGGCATCCTTCCTCAGGGGCATCTCCGTGTGCATGTGTGCACATATGCACGTGTGTGTGTGTGTGTGTGTGCGTGCACAGCACGCGTGTGTGCGTTGTTCGGCCCCATCTTCAAACTGCCATTACTTCACTGCGGAGGAAAATAAACAGAAAAGGACAATTACATGAGTGTAATATAATATAATATTAATAATATTAATAATAATAATAATAATAATAATAATGATCTGTTTATTGTTTAAATGTTGTATTGTGAATCCATAAAACTCAAAACTGATAAAGGTACAGTATGGCACTAAAAGCATAAAGGACTTTGAACTGTTACATGCATGTGCCACAGTACAACTGTACAATGTCATCATGGCTGAAGAAGCCTAAATTACAAGATACGTTACATCATTACAAGAGTACTCAAAGCACGTTACACATTTTAGAACAGTTTTAAACAGTTAAACAAGAAAACAAAACAAAAGGTAGGTTGTATATAGCCTGGTGTAACCAGACCATATCCACTTTGTGAATAGGTCTGACCACGCTCCGTTGGGAAATGTTCGTATCCTCCTACATGCGTAGACCATTGGATAATTTGGAATCTATTGGACAGCGCTGAACCAATCGCCGTTGCTACAACTGATTTTTGATCGCCTTTGATCGCCTTATCAACACTCTTGACTTAAACGTCATCTCACTAACCCATGCTGATTGGGCCGCCAAAAGGGTGTAATCTCAGCGAAATAAATAATAATAACTGTAATCTCAGCTAAATAAATTGAGCTGAAAGAATAGTCGGGTGGAGCTAGGCTAGGTTGTATATGCCATATAATACATTGTTGCATGTTATTAGCAAATAGTACTACAGTATAAATAGGAAGAAGAAATACATATTTCAAACGTATTTTCGCTGGTTGAAGCCATTGTTTTGGGTTGAAACCGGAGAGTTAACTCCCCTCCAACAACATGCATTCCTATAAACTCCTCTCCTAACAGAAGAGTGTACCATTGAAGTGCATCTACTGTATAAGATTTTCTGCCACTTGGTGTCATGCTAGAGCACCAGCATCTCAGACCAAAACAGTGCTTCATGGGCCACACACACACACACACACACACACACACACACAAACACACACACATACACACACATGCTAAGGATGCTCCATTATACTCCACTATATATTTTTTATGTGCCTGTGATTTAAAACACTTTTAAGAACATAGTTTTGCACGTTGAAATCCACTGGCTTTGTATTTAAATATAACAATTTGATGAGGAAATGAGTTAAACACATTTTGACTACAGTAAATGACTGTACTCACCCTGTTCTTCACACACACAAAACACACTCTAAGTCAACTGGAGAGCATTTCAGGAGAGCGATGGAGTTAGGGGGTACAGTGTAAATAAGTAATACACAAACAACTAACAACCAGACGGATAAATGAGCCTTTGAGACAGTAAGACATGACAGAAAGTCCTTGTAGGGAATTGCTCACAGCTGATTGGGATTGGTAACACACATCTGCACGCACACACAGACAGCTCCTCTACTCCAAACTTGAAAACTATGAATAGAGTTAGGCACACCCTAGCATGTCTCTCCTTCCACAATGAGGATCTATTGGGGCCCATAAATGCCCAGTTGACCATATCCAATCAACAACCACAAACACACACTTAAAGCCCAAGTCTTGTAGGGCAGGACGATAAAATGAAAGTCATCAAAACCGACATTCAGAACCTCTAACCGACGTAGACCTATTTGTTGTGACCCGGACACGGGACCCCCTTCTTGAAATCGTGACAATCCCAGGCACAGCAATAATCCATAGACTGCAATAAACAAGTAATATCTACTGAGAACAACGCTGCTGTCTTACTATCAATAGTAACCACGCTACAGACTGTACATCGAATCTAAACTTCACGTCACTGGCTCGTAACACCGCTGCCGTCACATGAGCATTTAATTTGAAGTGTGTTCATTAAGACTGACATAACACTGTCATAACCATGACACGACGCCAGTCATGAACATGAATGAATAGTGGTAACATTTTCACTTGTCATAAATATGTCATAAAGCTAAATTACAATGGTTACAATGGGTTATTTTGTGTAATAATAATAAATAAATGATCCTGCTTTTACAAATAGTATTTACACAAGTAAAAAGCTATACCGTTAACTACAGCGTGTGTAGTTACGTGACTCCGCCCCGTCCACACAGCTGAATGGAATCATCGAGGTACAATGTTCAATTAATTGTGTCTTGGACAATACAACGCTGGTTATTCTCCATTTCACTCAAAAAGACAATTTCCACCATAGTCGTAGTATTTACAATATAAATTCACCATCCCAAATTAGGTTGTGCCACCTGTGTATGCTAACCTGCGCGTCAATATTAACCGCCCCGCTGTTAACATTAACATTCAGCGCCATGGGTGCAGTAGCAGTAATGAAGGGCAGTGTGGCACCTGGCCCAAGCCAAAGCAAACTGAGGTGAGTTGTGGAGAGAGAGATGCAGAACTACCAGGTCACCTCACACACACACACACACACACACACACACACACACACACACACACAGGCACTTCTGTCCACTCTGCCGTATTCTTCACACGCACGTTCATGCATTATTCAAGGGCCGGCAGATTCTAACATTGATATTTAAATGCTATTTTACGCATAATGTTTGGGCCTCGTTTCAGGTTTGAAAATGGCAGATGCATTTGTAGCTGTGTATCTATGTGTGTGTGTGTGTGTGTGTACATGCTAGGAACCTGTGTAGTATACCCCCTGGGCAGGCCCCCCAGGGGGTTCAGTGGGGGTGTCATTGGGACAGACAGATTCTGTCTTTGTTTGTCTCTGCGTGCTGACATCGCTGTGCTGATAGCACCAAATCCCCTGTTATACTGCACACAGCACTTTCTATACAAAACAGCAATACACACCCACACGCACAAACACTCCGTGGGTAATGCCGACTTGGCCAAAAAAAAAGCACCACACGTGCAGACATCTGCCTCTTCATATGCATGGAGAACTGACCGTGAATGCTGTCTATTAGAGCTAATGTACATTAGCTCTCATACACGCACACTTACACCCCCCCCCAGGTATGTACACACTGAAACATACAGTTTCTACATTTGTTTAAGGTCACTTATGATATTTTTTCTGGCATTATGTCAACATATAAACCATCATTGTGTGTATGTACACACGCAAATCACTGTAGCATCGACTACAAAGTGACTAACAATAAGTACAGTTGTCGATTGCACGTGAAACAGCCAATTAAAGAAAGTAAAAGCATTTCATTAGAACAGCGGTAACCAATGCTTTATGTTCCAGCGTAAAATACTGTTTTGTATTGAATCACATAATCGCATAGTATATCAAATCCTTTTATGCACTACAAGACCAATCGCTACATAATACAAGAAAACTAGTCCCGGAAAACTCATCAGTTAAAGCTCTTCATTGAAATTAAGTACTTAAAGAGGAAATTTTCAACTTGTTTGTATTAAACAAAATCAGCTTTTATGCTATTTATCGGTGATTGAGGTAAAACTATAAAACACAATATAACCTGGTTTCTGTTGTATATCTAAATATATAAAGACTATAAGTAAATATAGAATAGTGTTTAACTAATAATAAATATTTAAAACTACCACGGCTACAGTATGTGTTATCTAAATACATAAACTGTAAAGATAAGAAACGTGCCCTAAGAGGCATTTTCAACATAGCCTTACATGAAATATTAACATAATAACATATATTAATAATAATGCACGCACTGCAGAGTATAGCGTGACCTCAGATCTACTGTATAGGCTGCTTCCACAGGTGTGCAATGTCTAACCCATATGTCAGCCAGAGAAACTATTTGCCTATAATCTCACATGTGTAACTGTGTCTTTATGCGTGCGGGGTAATGATTAAAAGAACACCTTTCTCTATCAGCAAGCAGAGGCTTTGGTATGTGTGGAGTGGTGGCTGGTGCTTTCAAATGACCAGGCCAGAGTTACACAGAGGAATATGGGGGGAAAAGAACACTTGGATGATTTACAACACCGCAGAGTCAACATCTGACATGTTTTCTCTGAAGGCTTGGAATAGCTGTGGTGTTCCAGTTACGTGTTGCATCACATCTGGGAGCAAACACCCCACTCAGGTAGGTAGGTGTGTGTGTGTGTGTGTGTGTTAGATAAACCCCTTTTTAGCTAACATGCTAAAAAGCCTCCAGAAAAGCACAGAGCTGGGATTCTGTGATTTGCCCAAGGACACTTTAGCGGGCGAGATGATTGCTGACACGGTCACCTGAATCTGCATCCTCTGATAGCGTGCAATGTTGCCTGTGCTGTAGTCGGAGGTACGGAAACACATGCACGCACACGCACACACACACGCGCGCACGCACACACACACCATGCGGTGCCTGCTCTCAATCAAAATGCAGAGATGTAAAGCAACAGGGAATGCTCATACGTGTGCACACACAGTGCTCTCAAGACTCAAGCAAACGGTTGGGATGGACCAAGCACTCACAGCCACTCAAAGCCAATCATGGCTAATCACTGGCAATAGCTCCCACGTTTAAACCATCTCTCTCTCTCTCTCTGTAACCTCTTACATTTCATTCATGTGTCATTGTGTTTTCACGTTTTTTTTTTTATTATTATTTTTTTTTAAACTATTTGTACACATACACACACGCACACACACACACACACACACACGCGCACACACACACACTTAGTGTCTGACTGCAGGGAATGCAAGACAAGTGCCACGGTATCATTTTAAAGGCGTGCACACAAACACACACACACACACACACACACACACACACACACACAGCTGCCCATGGGCACTCTCCATTATCATAGCAGACTCACAGTTGGACAGGAACAGACTAGAGATGTGGAGAGAGAGAGAGAGAGAGAGAGAGAGAGAGAGAGAGAGAGAGAGAGAGAGAAAGAGAGCAAAAGAGTGTTATGTGGACAGCCACACATTAGATTAAGTGTTTCATGTCTTTATTACGTTATGTGTCAAAATACAAATTAACTCAGAGGTAAACAGTGGCATTTTCTGCCGCCGCAAAAATGGACAGAACCACACATTGTACTTGTTTGTACACAGCTCCCAAAAATTGGATGAAATAATGCACTTCAATCCCATTATACAAGATGTCAAGCTGTTTTAAAGTGCACTGACATCCCAGGAATCTGCGAACCATAGAGATGTTTGCTGTGTCACTCTCACATGATCAGGCTAAAAATGTCTCTAAATCACACTAAATATCACTGTTAAATTAGCTTAATATATACATTTAAATTATTTTACTAAATCTGGTGGATATCTGCATTCAACATTTATCCAGAAAAACTGTAACCTTATAAAAAGGTCATTGTTATTTCAACAGCTTTTCCTGTTGCTAATACAGTGTTAACAAAACTACAGTGCAGCATACTTCTAAGCAATATACGCACATTTCAACAGTTTAGTCTCTCTCCTCAGTTTGGAAAATACATTTCTGGCTTGGTGGCTAATCTCAAGCAGATGAAATAAGCCTTTTGTATCCAGAAACAAGGCGGTTTGAGTCAAATCTATTTTGGTCCTATAACCACAGTGTAAATTCTCACTTTCATCATTACGGCAGCAGTTCATTTTACTGACTTTATGTATCAATTCCAATTTGTGTCTCTCTCAAGTGTCTTTCTCTGGCAGTGAGTGTATCTTTTTCTTTTTCACTTTAACAGTAACTTTTTTTTCTGTGTCAGAGTATACAGTACATTTGTAGTCAAGTCTCTTACTGAGAATGCTCAAAACAACCAGAGACTGACCAAAGTACTGTACATTGTAAAGGTAAAACAATAACAAAAAAAAAACAACTCTCAATGTCCATGCCTTGCACAGCAGCTCCAACAACGCACTGCCTCTACGACGTGCCACTGTGCGCTGGCTAAACCTTCTTCCCGGTAACCCAGTAAAAAGAGAACATCATAAATTCCCTATGAACTGAAGCCTGTCACAGATATGTAAGCTATATTGTGGCTGCCTGGGCACAGGTGTACACACCACAGCTCTTGACCGGCCCGCCAGTTGTGTTGCACCTGTTAGGGCGCGACATCAGTTACCTCACTGTTAGCCAATGCTCTTATCCGTTTCCGATAAGCAACCAGGTATGCCCTCACTGTCTGAGGGCAATAGGGAGCAATAGGCAATAGGGAGCAGGGAGGGGTCAGCTGGCTATCAAATATTCATGAAATACAGACAGACAGACAGACAGACAGACACACAGACAGACCAATAGATAGATAGATAGAAAGAAAGAACTTAAAAACATTATTAATAAGCTTTTAATGACCACTTCAAGAACACACTCATTCCCACAAGTGCTACTCCAGAACCCCCTACACACACACACACACTCACACAGGGGTCTGTCAGGGCCAACTAAGCTGAGTGGCGGGCAGAGCAGCGTTTGGATTGGCTGGACAGGGGTTGCCGAGGGATACGGTGGACTTGGTGGACCACCCTGCTGAGACAGAGCAGCCAACTGACAAGGAACATTTACATCACAAACTACCCAGTAAAGAGATAGAGCGAGAGAGAGAGAGCGAGAGAGAGAGAGAGAGAGAGCGAGAGAGAGAGAGAGAGAGAGAGTTTTCTGGGCCCTCAATGTAAGAGGGGCAGAGATAGAAGTGTATTTACACTAAATATCTGACTGGACATGTCATATGTGCAGCGATGCCCGTTGTCCCTGTGAACATGCCCGTCTCACAGCCAGAGCAACACATTGAGCAACACGCAACACAAATACATGTACATGGTTGAGACTCGTCGCAAACTCGTCGTGAGTGCTTTAGCGAGGGTCCGTGATCTGGTGCTAAGATATGCTGTCTGCCGACTGCACATTTACGCTGAACTAACCACAACTCACCAGTGCAAATGTGTCCTCGGTGGACCTTGGCTGACGTGGATGTGAGCTGAGCCCTCTACGACTGAAGAAAACAAGTTCGCAGGGAATAAATCTAAGGTGCTATCCCAGAATCCTCCACTCAACCCGCATCTGTAAGGGCTTGTGTGTAACTTCCCCTTCATCGTCCACCATCACCACCGCCGACCCCCCCCCCCCCATCTCACTGTGTGCGTTGGGGGATGGGGGGGGGGGGGGTTTGGGGGGGGGGGGGGGGGGGGGGGGGGGGGGTGCTCTGACCTGCAAACTGACCTCCTCAAACTTCAAACTGAATGCTTCTGGCAGTTACCACGACGACAACAGAGACTCTCCAAGCCTTATCCTACTTACTGAGACGAGACGAGGGGGAAGTAGGAAGGAGGAGGAAGGGGAGAGGGGGGGTGAGAAAGAGAGAGAGAGAGAGACAGAGAGAGACAGAGAGAGAGAGAGAGAGAGAGAGAGAGAGAGAGAGAGATCTCAAATGTGTTGCTGAGTCCGGCTGAAAGAGTGGGCTTGCTGTTGCATCTGTTTGTTTTTCATGAGTAGACAGTTTACAAAGAGATTTTTCACCGGGCGGAATTCAGACTTAATAGGTTAACGC
>JAODLL010055903.1:0-18629 GCA_026546735.1 Forbesichthys agassizii | reverse complement strand
CTCTCTCTCTCTCTCTCTCTCTCTCTCTCTCTCTCTCTCTCTCTCTCTCTCTCTCTCTCTCTCTCTCTCACTCTCACTCTCACTCACTCACTCAGCGGGAAGATGCCAGAGGTGGATTATGCCGTTCTCAGCGAATGGTTTAATTGGATCACCGGCAACATCTCAATCCCCGTTGATCTGATTGGTAAGACAGGAGATGCTGGGTGTGGCTGGTCTCTAGCGGTGCTCAGGGCAGGCTAGTGGTCTGGGTGTTTGGCCTCGTGGAAGGTCGTGGCCCCAGCGCACACCTTCGCCCTACTAGCTGTAAGTTGCTTTTACCATGTCTGATAAATGGCGTCAAAGTATGGTTTTGTTCATGGATGACTCTGCTGTTCTAGTTGGGTCACTAAAGGAGGCCTATATGATATTTTCAACCACTATTGTCTGTGTGGAGACAATGATGGAATGATGGTGTCGTGAGCAGAGGATGACATCACACGCCCTCTGTGTGTGTCTTCCATACCTGGACCAGCCGCATGTGCATGTTGTAGTGTGTGTGTGTGGCCCACAGATCATTTGTTTAGGTGTGTCAAGCTGGTGCTGTAGTTTGCCCTCTAGTGGCAGACAGTCATATAGAAGATCTGCACAATTATATTCCTCACCACATTGTAAAATCAGACAAAACATCACTGCGCATTTCCAAAGGTTACATTTACCTGTAGTACTCAAAATTAGAACAGAACATACTACTGAAAATAGAATATAGTACTGTAAACATAACAAAAACATTTGTGAGAAAGAATAAATTACATTCACAATAAAATCGCAAAGCATGATTTCTTTTCCTAGTTGGAGCTCGCCTTAGCACTTTGTTCAAATCACAGACTATGTCCTCTCTCACAAGACCGTGAGGAAAGACTTTTCTTGGATGGGGAATCTGACCCTGCATCAGTTCGGTCGCATGCCTTCTCCATGGCTTGGTTGAGGGGTATCCTGACATAAGGAATATGTGGTGGCCTACATACTGGATTCACATGTTGTACTGTAAGTTGTAAGGACCTTTGATGGCATGGTGGTGGAGGGCCCCATTCTGCATGATGCAACATTGTGATATTACCACCATGTTGGCCTGGGACATTCTAAATATACCTACCTAAGCACCCTTGAGCAAGATGCCCTAACTGGCCCAACAACCCCCTAACTACTCCCGGTGGTTGGTTGCACGGAAGAAGTGACATTGTGTTATATTTCTGTCTAATGTAGATTTGGTGTGTTTAGTATTTTGCTAATCACTGTGTGTAGTGTTTTGCAAAAAGTTTGAGGCTGAGAATGTGTTTTTAGTCGTGTAGATATGGGCTGTGGTTTTGCACACTGAGTGAAAGGTTTCACTAACTGTTATTTACATTGTTTTTTGTGTAAGCAATTGAAAAAAAAACTTTAAATTGTAGCTGCACCCCAGCTCTGGGCCTGAATCCACCCACTGCATAACTTGCAAAATGCTGAAGGAGCTGAGTAAGGGGCTTATCAGGGAGGGCTAACCCTACTGTTGAAAACCTGCCCAGTCCAGGGGCACCAGCAATTATGTGTGTTAATCAAAGTGCAGTCCTATTTAGTTTACAGCTTACAAAACACATTTTAGATGCAGATACACTTTGGGATTACAAATGCCCAGGAATTAATTACAGTGTGTTGCTCTGTGGCTGAGGCCTGTAAATGAAAACTTACATTTCTACTTCTCTCTCGATCGTTTGTCTTCAGTGTATCTCCAGACCTCACCACAGACGTGCTACGAGCGCTTGAAACAGCGGTGTCGGGAGGAGGAGAAAGTCATTCCTCTGGTAAGATGATAGACAGGTTCCCCTGACAAAACACTTCAATGGAACCAATGAAGTGTTCTTCAGAACTGTCACATTAAAGCAGCCCTTATCAAATATTGTATTGTGTTGCTTTAGAGGCCAGTGAGCACTGCCTTTGGTTTGGTCAGTTTGTACAATCTGGTGTCTAGGTGAGACATTTACAAGACAATGACGTCAAGCAGTAAACGTGTAGTGCCAGCAGTTAGGTGTCTATTTGTAATGTAAGATTTATTTAACCAGTGGGCCACATTGAGATTAATCTAAAAAATAAATAAAAATAACTAAAAAATAGCAGCACATGAAAGTTCTACATTATATAGTTTACTAGTGTGTAGTATTAAATATTTAAGGAAGCAAAGTGAGACAATAAAAAATAATGTACGTACTGGAAGGGGGGAGCGTCCAGGAATTCCACGCGCCTGTCAGTTTAATGTGCTGATGAATGGACAGCACACAGGCTACTAAATGATGAATATACAACAATTTATTCACAAACTCAATCTGAAGATGTTTTACGCTCACAAGAACCAGAGCGGTTCTTCATGCAAATTACAAAAGAAGTGTAGGCCTGGTCGCTTTCTTCAAACACACACACACTCTGCATAGCCTCCTCACCGTTTGACTTCAGTAGGAGTGCCTGGCTAGCCTGTGTTAGCTTAGCCTGCCTAGCCTAGCCTGCCTAGCCTGCCTAGCCTAGCCTGCCTAGCCTGCCTAGCCTAGCCTGCCTAGCCTGCCTAGCCTAGCCTGCCTAGCCTGCCTAGCCTGCCTAGCCTAGCCTGCCTAGCCTGCCTAGCCTGCCTAGCCTGCAGCCACTGAGCACTGGCCGTCTCCCCTCAGGAGTATTTACAGGCTCTCCACCAGCTGTACGAAGACTGGCTGATCCACCGCTCCCTTCCGCTGCCTGCTCCTGTCCTGGTGAGTAGGCAGCCCCCTATGAGGACCACGTAGAGACAGGCAGCCCCCTAGTGTCTGATGAGGACCATGTAGAGACAGGCTGCCCCCTAGTGGCCAATAAGGACCATGTAGCGACAGAATGACCTCTGACCTCTGTGTGCAGGTGATCCCATCAAACCACAACATGAAGAAGATGTTCCAGAGCTACGAGGAGACCAGACATAAGATCTTAGCAGCCAGTCAACGCTGAAACACGCTGCTAGACCTTATTGTTATGCTTTAATTTTGCCTTATTTATGGTTCACAACATTCCCATATATTCCGAACATCTAATTTAAGGACTGAAAAATGTGATTCCACTGTGAAAACTTTTGGGGTAGTGGTAAATATTTGAATGTAATGTTATTTAAAAGTAATTCTGTATTTTGTTCATGTAGCAATACGTAAACAGATGTAACCTATAGCAATGACTGCTAAACACAAACAAACCAGATCGAGATTATTTTATTTTCAGTTCATGGAATGTAAATATTATTTCTACATTATTATTGTTGTATCACAGTCAAAGATAATGAGAACATGTTTTTACATACATGTATTTTCCTGTGTAGTATGTGTCTAGCTTTCCTTTGTCTTGTGCTGTACGCCGTAGCTGGAGCCTGTTTTCTTGATCTCCGACACGCTGATCAGCCTCTGGATGCACACTGATGCTACAGAGAGAAGGTGCTTTACCCTTAAAGCTACAGAGAGAAGGTGCTTTACCCTTAAAGTTAAAGAGAGAAGGTGATTTACCCGTAAAGTTACAGAGAGAAGGTGCTTTACCCTTAAAGCTACAGAGAGAAGGTGATTTACCCTTAAAGCTGCAGAGAGGTGCTTTACCCTTAAAGCTACAGAGAGAAGGTGCTTTACCCTTAAAGGTACAGAGAGAAGGTGATTTACCCTTAAAGCTGCAGAGAGAAGGTGCTTTACTCTTAAAGCTACAGAGAGAAGGTGATTTACCCTTAAAGCTGCAGAGAGGTGCTTTACCCTTAAAGCTACAGAGAGAAGGTGCTTTACCCTTAAAGGTACAGAGAGAAGGTGCTTTACTCTTAAAGGTACAGAGAGTAGGTGATTTACCCTTAAAGCTGCAGAGAGAAGGTGCTTTACTCTTAAAGCTACAGAGAGAAGGTGCTTTACCCTTAAAGCTGCAGAGAGGTGCTTTACCCTTAAAGCTACAGAGAGAAGGTGCTTTACCCTTAAACCTACAGTCAGCAATATCTTGTGTCAGACACACTATAACTACAGAGGGACAGATACTTTAGACTTAAAACTACAATCGGTAATATCTCGGTCTCAGACACACTATAGCTACAGAGGGACAGATCATTTAGACTTAAAGCTACAATCAGTAATATCTGTCTCAGACACACTATAGCTACAGAGGGACAGATACTTTAGAGTTAAAGCTACAATCAGTAATATCTCGGTCTCAGACACTATAGCTACAGAGAGACAGATACTTTAGACTTAAAACTACAATCAGTAATATCTCGGTCTCAGACACACTATAGCTACAGAGAGACAGATACTTTACCCTTAAAGCTACAATCAGTTATATCTCGGTCTCAGACACATTAGCTACAGAGGGACAGATACTTTACCCTTAAAGCTACAATCAGTTATATCTCGGTCTCAGACACATTAGCTACAGAGGGACAGATACTTTACCCTTAAAGCTACAATCAGTTATATCTCGGTCTCAGACACATTAGCTACAGAGGGACAGACCTTGAACATCCTCCAGTTCCATCTAAATGCATGCTGTCCACACCACAGGAGTGTGTGTGTATGCGTGCGTGTTTGTTTGTGTGTGTGTGTGCGTGCGTGTTTGTGTGCATACCAGCAAGCATGACCAGGACCAAGCCCAGAATGAGGATCAGGTTGCCGCTAGCGACCACCCAGACGGACAGCTGCAGGACAGGTGTAAGCAGAAGCCCCGCCCACAACAAGAAGTTGAGCAGGGTCCAGGGCCGGCGCGGCGGGACCACAGCGTTGCCGGGGAAACGGCCCGTGGCAAAATACTGCTCTCGTAGCTGATCCTGCGGGGGACGAGGGGGGGGGGGGGGAGAGGTCACTGGAGGAGCAATAGTTGATTGTCTCTCACTCTGCCTCTCCTATCGTTGTCGCTCTACCTTCTCCTGGTACAGCCGGTGTAGCCAATCAGCACACTCCTTCTCATCCTCGGGAATCTGCTCGACAGGGAACCGCCTGCGCACACACACACACACACGCTATTGTAGCAACTACAGCCTTGCCGTGTCAGGTTCCACCATTAGGGGGCAGTCATTCACGTCTTACATATGTAGGCTAGTAATGTCGTTTGGGCATTGGCAGTGTGCTTGTTTCTCTGTTAAAATACATAATTTTGTATTTGAGTGAAATTAGCTAGAGCAGCTGTGGACAGTATATACACAATATGATATTGTAATATCTGCTGTGGTTTCTGTTCATTAGAATATGTTTCCCACCTTAAAATCATATCAGCGTGAAACGTTCGTCCTTTAACGATGTCTAGTAGAGTTGGAGCCTGTCTGTCTCTGAAGCTCAGGGTCACATCATACACTGCCTCCACTGGAAAGAGTCAGGGAGGGAGGGTCTTCACTGTGAGCGTGGGTGTGTGCGTGCACGTGTGTGTGTGTGTGTGTGCGTGTGCGTGCACCTGTGCCTCTCAAGCAGTGCAGTGAGGTGGTAAACCCTCTGGTTCGGGGCAGCAGATGGTGTTTTAGCCTGGGCAGACCTTTGCTGAAACAACACAGGTGTGATATGAGCAGCACTATTGCTGGTATGTTGTTCGAATGTGTTGGGAAGTCACTGGTTACAGAAAAATGGTAGGTATCTCTAATCCATTACATTACGCGCTAAAATATTGTAATCAGATTACTGGTATTTATGAAAAGTTTTTTTTTTTTGCGATTTTTGCGGAAGAAAACAAGTGTGTTGTTTTCTTAATTACCTCATTAACGTCCGTCAGATGAAAAATGAAGTCCTACTTTGATCTTCCTACTTCAGCAATATACACAGTCACACAGATATGGTTCTCCAACCCATTATAACAGTATGGTTGTGATCATGCTAAACTGTTAGCGGTATGGTTGTGGTCAGTACTTACCTGTCTGCCACCTCCATAGAGAGCCGGTGCTTCTCCTCAGTGAACCTGGTGCCCTCGCAGTACAGCAGTAGCTAGCACAGGTTCCAAGAGGTCAGAGGTCAGAGATGCCCACCCCTTAATTACAGTTTTTTTAAACCACTTTGCCCCAAAATTCACAACCTTGGATTCATTTTTCACAACTCTAGATACAAAAATCACAACTGATGTTACAACTCTAACATGTTTTCCAGTTGCTTGGATACAATACACATACATCTAAGATCATTTGTTCATTTAATTCAGATCACACATTTAATATGACACGACTTAACATTAAAGTATTACCATTTCAAAATGCAATTGAAACATTACATTTGAGATGACCATTTATTCATTTCATTACGTGATAATTTGATAGAGCTGCTCAAAATGAAAACTTGCATTGCTCTTACTGTAAAGCATTGTATTATGGAAACTGACAACCGTTTTGTATCTTGAGTTGTGAAAAATTACACCAAGGTTGTGAATTTAGACGCAAAGTGGTTAAAAAAATTCCTATTTACAAAGTCAGGGCTTTGTAGAAACACCAGATAGTTTGCGTATGTATGTATGTATGTGCGTGTGCGATAGTGGCAGCCAAGAACACGTCTAGATACCGTATGTTTCTTCTGCTTGGGGAGAACACGTGCGGAGATGCGGTGGACATTGGCTGAGGTCAGTCAACTCACCCAAATGAATTCTGGGTAATCCCGGAGCTGTTTAAGGCCGGTGGTCACCGCCACGCGGTCCTCCTCCCAGCTCCTGTGGCAGAAGACAATCTCCAGGAAGTACCATGTCCAGCCAATCAGGGGCACGCGCAGCAGCTCGTGCTTGGCCAGCACCTTGGAACTCTGGGAAATGGAAAAACTGAAATGAGCATCCGTTATCACCCCCACAACCTGTCTCAACACCCCCCCGTCTCACCCCCAGCACCCCGTATCTCTCGGCGATGGCCCAGCCACACACGAAGTCGATCTCGTAGTTGTGGTTGAGGATGATGAAGGCGTGCTCCCGCCCCAGGTGCTCCAGCGTGGAGCGCTCGTGCACGAAGAGCGTGCACGTGGAGCCAGACCACCATTCATACACCATCACCACCTCTGCATAGATGTAGATTAGTATAGATATTCTGTAGATTAGTATAGATATACACAGATGTAGATTAATATAGATATACAGATGTAGATTAGTATAGATATACTGTAGATTAGTATAGATATACACAGATGTAGATTAATATAGATATACTGTAGATTAGTATAGATATACACAGATGTAGATTAGAATAGATTTACACAGATGTAGATTAGTATAGATATACACAGATGTAGATTAGAATAGATTTACACAGATATAGATTAGTATAGATATACACAGATATAGATTAGTATAGATATACACAGATATAGATTTGTACAGATATAGATTAGTATAGATATACACATGTATAGATTAATATATATATACTGTAGAGTAGTATAGATATACAGAGATATAGATTAGTATAGATATATACCAATTTATAGATTAGTATACATATACTGTAGAGTAGTATAGATAGACACAGATATAGATTAGTATAGATATACACATTTATAGATTAGTATATATATACTGTAGAATAGTATAGATAGACACAGATATAGATTAGTATAGATATACAAAAACATAGATTAGTACAGATATAGATTAGTATATATACTGTAGAGTAGTATAGATAGACACAGATATGATTAGTATAGATATACACAGATATAGATAGACACAGATATAGATTAGTATAGATATACCTATTTATAGAATAGTATATATATACTGTAGAGTAGTATAGATTGACACAGATATAGATTAGTATAGATATACACAGATATAGATTAGTATAGATATACACATTTATAGATTAGTATATATATACTGTAGAGTAGTATAGATAGACACAGATATAGATTAGTATAGATATACACATTCATAGATTAGTATATATATACACAGATATAGATTAGTATAGATATACACATTCAGATTAGTATATATATATATATATATATATATATATATACTGTAGAGTAGTATAGATAGACACAGATATAGATTAGTATAGATATACACAGATATAGACACAGATATAGATTAGTATAGATATACACATTTATAGATTAGTATATATATATACTGTAGAGTAGTATAGATAGACACAGATATATATTAGTATAGATATACACATTTATAGATTAGTATAGATATATACTGTAGAGTAGTATAGATAGACACAGATATAGATTAGTATAGATATACACATTTATAGATTAGTATAGATATACACAGATATAGATAGACACAGATATAGATTAGTATAGATATACACATTTATAGATTAGTATATATATACTGTAGAGTAGTATAGATAGACACAGATATAGATTAGTATAGATATGCACGTGTATATCTATGTGTAAATCCAGATATACACACACACACACACACACACACACACTCACGGCTCCACAGAGAGTAGGCCAGTCGTGTATTGATGCGTCTGTAGAGCTGCTTGCTGATTGGCCAGAGCAGACACGTGACCAGCTGGATGAGGTTGATGACCAATCCGCTGGCGATGAACACAAAGCCCAGCCCAATCTGGAGCAGGATGGAGCCCCTCAAGCCCATAGTCTCTCTCTCTCTCTCTTACACACACACACCTTCACAAGTCAGAGAGGTAGCGAGAGAGAGAGGTCTTCCAATGAACCTTCACTACAGGTCACCTGACACAGGCCATGTTGTCATAATGATAGTAAACCCTATGGATTGGATGGTCTGTTCATTGCTAAACATAAAACATAAAACCATTAACTTTCTTACTTTGCGTCCACACAAACACAAGAGACAGGACTCATGGGAAATGTAGTCCTTACTCTTGTAGACAACAAAACTCCTATATTGTCATGTTTTGTTTAGAGTATTGCACATGGTATAACAACAGAACAAGAAATAACAAGAATATAAAGGGCAGACATGTTTGTGTAATTGCATTCCCAGTGTGTGCATGTACACACAAAATAAAACACCTTCTCATAGAAATCAATCAAGTCTTTTTGTTCGAAGTCCTCTTACCTTACCCCACACTCACAAACACACACGGCTGACTAGCGTGCGTTAATGTACTGGTAGTCTGCAGTTGTTACTCCTAATAAGCTTCTAGAGACGTTCACATTCAGTTGATGAAGCAGTACAACTATGTACTTCACCCAGACAGACAGAGAGAGGTGAATATCTCTTGATCTTCTAGATATCGCTTATTAGATTATTCTGTTGAACCTTGGAGTGTGCGCACACACACACACACAAACACAATCTTCTTCTCAAGCAGACACTCCTTGAGCAAAGTGTGTATTGTCTATTGATTAGGGCTGTGATGAGAGGGCAGAGTCTTTCCTCTAGCATGCACACACACATACATACACACACGCACAAAACATTGGACCTGTCACATCAAAGATTTAAACAGATTGTATTCATATTAACAGAAAACCCAAAGCCATAATATATCTTACTCTTATGTCTTTATTGCATTAGAACATACATTTTCATATATATATATATATATATTTATTTATTTATTTATCTATTTATACTTTATAAATGTGAATTTGTACACTACAATCTTTTTGTAACATGTTAGAAAATACTGTTGACTCTCCAAAAACACTAAAAACAGTTACCAAACACTATTACATCTCTTCCGGTTGTCATGGCCACCAAGAACAGGAGAACAGGGTGAGAGGAGGCCATTAGGAGGAGAGGAGACACGTGCACACACACACACACACACACACGTGGCAGCCATATTGGCAGGTTAGCGGTTCTAAGCGGATGTGGTTTTTAACAGGGGATCAATGTTCTCTCTATTCTGCCTTGAAGACCACTGTGGGTGGAGATGTTCTGCATCGGTGATGCCAAAGGGAGCATTCTTCATTCACTATAAGAATTAACATCTAAGACTAAGATTATGTCATGAAAGCACACCTGTAACTCTAGCCAATCACTGCCGCCTTAAGCCGAGAGCACCTTGAAGACCCATTTAGAAATGAAAGTCAACAAACTCTTAAAGTGAATAGAATTGCATACACTTAGCCAAACAATGCACTGGCAGTGTCAACGCTGAAATCCTATTTATATGTAATATATTCTTAAGAGTTAGTATTCCGTAAAATACATCTGGAGCATCTTAGTCTTCCCCTTTGGTTGCCCTCGAAGTGTCAAAGGAACAAATGTTGTTGTTGCATCTAGTTCTGCTATATTTCTATTAATATGGTTGCTCATGTAAGATTTATGTTACAAACACAGACAGAAGATAACTGGGATTAATTAGTGCTATTTTGCGTTTTACTTCGACTCTGAAACCACAGCAACTAACCTTCATCCAAATAAGTAAATTAGCCCTGAAAGTTCACTTAAGGTTATAATAACAAAGGTAAACATCTCCAGCATCATGTGTAATGGTTTCACAATTCTCCTAAATCTTTGTTCAATTCTATTTTGCTATATTCTCTGCTGTACAGGCAGTAAATGGTATAGCACTCCCCTCCAACCTGTCCCCTATGTGATGTCAGCATATGACCAGTAGGGGGCTCTACACTCCAGTTCTGCTGGTCCTCTGGTGGACCAGGCCCACAGCTGTGTCACACCTAGACACCATAACAGCTATCAGGAGGTCACCTGCAGCGATGTGATTGGCTGAATTAAAGTCACATTGTCAGATGAAGTTATATGTTAAAATGGATATTATGCACGTCTCCTCTCCTTTACATTGTTTTATTTTCTCACGCGCACTACACACACACACACACACACACACAACCCTGTGACCATAAAGAACATACACACACAAATACACAAGCTAAACACAACGTACCACAAACGTACACGCACGCACACACACACACACACACACACATACACACACACATCGTCTGACATATTTGGACCCATGTTGGCGGACTTATTCGACAGGAAGCAGAGGATTGGACAGGGCACATGTCAATCAAAGCAGAGCTGTAAGCCGGTTGGCTGTGTTAACAGAGCGTAGTCAGTTATTGGTATGCCAAATAACCTATGGCTGCGTCCGTCAGAGGTGTCCAGGGTGGCGTTGAAACAGCAGAGAAAACACATTAGGAGGAGCAGTAAACCCGACTAGGTCAAAGCTCTACCTGTGACACATGTTCCTGTGTTGTGCAGCGCAAGCTAGGTTAGCTCCCTGGGGCGGTGGGTGCTAGGCTAGCTCCCTGGGGTGGTGGGTCACACACAAGGCTGCACACAAGAGCGTTTCACCTGCATTGCCCAGGGCTAGGCATTTTTAGAGCATTCTTTAGCCATGGGCTAAGAAAGCGGTTACACTGGCACAATGCTGTAACAGTGGGCTAACACCAACTTTAGCCCAGGACTAGTTGGCCCTGCTATGGAGATGGGTTAGCCCAAAGATTTCAGGGTTAGCTCCTGAAAAAAGGCTAAACCCTGGGGGTAAAGTGGGTAAGTAAGGTGCCAGTGTAAAACAGGGTTAAAGTAAGCAATAGACTTCATCATGTTTTTGTCATGGCATGTACCAACATTTTATCCAGGGCTAGCAAAAGTGCCGTGTGAATAGCCCTGGGTTTAGGTTAGCCCTGGGTTAACAATGCGTGTGTGAAAAGGAGTTAAGTTAGCCCAGGTTTAGCTCTTAGCCCCGGGCTAAGGATACACAGAGTGAAAAACCAGACAAACAGCCAAGTAATGTGGACCACCCTAAGACAAGTGTTGTCACTACTCGGACGCTCGTCTGGACGGAGGTCAAGCCTTCGTCCGTCAAGTTGACCGTCATACGTTCCCTCAGCCATGATAGGGACAGAATAGTGGCTCCAGCTGATCTCCAATAAGTTTCCCCTGACTAGCGGTCAACGTGGGTTAGTGATAATAACCTGGTCTAGAAGATAACCCAGTACTGGTCGGTACCTCTACTAGAACAGACGGTCAGTACTTCTACTAAATGAGATAAACAGATTCTGACGGCAAGGAGGTTTGTTTTGATTGGTTACTAAAGGTCACGTCGACCAATGGCAGCCGAAGTAACTTACATCCCTGTTTTGCAAATTACGCCCCTTTTCTTAAGATGGGTCCAACTAGATTACAACTACTTGACAACTAACTATTACTGGTATTACGAGGTAATGTGGAGAGCCCCCCTACCCTAGTATTGTAGGTTAGGTTAGGGTGATATCGTGGTATACAGCATCAACACAATGGTCCAATAGACAGATCCCATAGAAGATATAATACAGATGGTCTCATACAGTTATAGTACAACATCTATACATTAACTATACATTGTGCGTTTTTTTCTTCCTATCTCTTGTTTTCAAGGGGTTTAGGGGTTTGGTCACCATTTATTGTCTTATTTTGGGGGAGTTGGCTTGTTTGCCAAAGCAGTAAATAGACAATGCTTTTAAGGTTTGTGGCAGCAATATTAGCTCCAGGATGGTTATATGTCTCAAAATGGAGTTAAGGTGAATAATATATTCGGCAAAACACGTTGACACTGGTCAGTTTGTGTATTTAGATTACAGGTCATAATGTAGGATGGTGTTTGTTAACATCTTGGATAATCCTAGATGAAAGTCGAGCACCATATCAATCACACAACAAGTCCCTGTCTCGAATGCTTGTTTAAGGGAATCTGTAAATGTACAATACAGACGCAGTGTCAACTCAAATCTGTTTACACTGTCAATCCCCGAAGCAGCTGTGCTGTTACGGTATCACAGACTCACTGGTCCACTGGAGACCAGGAGAGTTAAGGGGTTCTATGTGTCTGGCCCGGGGTTACCAAAGTCTCTTAAGGAGCTGGGGTTGCCAGGGATATTATGGGGTGTCTGGGGGGTATTATGGGGTGTTTCTTCAGGGGCTGTTAAGATATGACGGTGGCCTCCATAACGATGGCAGGGTCCTCAATGTCGGCCTTGCTCTGGACCATTCGCAGCTCCAGTTGGGGGGGGCTGGGCCTCCTGCCCGGCCCGGCAAGCTCTGGGAGAGAGACATAGATACACAGAGAGAGAGAGAGAGAGAGAGAGAGAGAGAGAGAGAGAGAGAGACAGAGAGAGAGAGAGAGAGAGAGAGCGAAGGTGTACAGGTATGTCACATAGCAGAACCTTTGTTAGAGCCTCATCCAGTAGAGACAGTAGAACACGCCTATAGCTTTTTACATGCGTATTTGCACTTTGATAAATATTTTCTTATTTAAAAAAATCCATGTGCATCCAATCCAGTAAATATTTTACTGGATTGGATGGTATGGACTAGGCCTGTCACGATAATTACTATTTCGCCTTATCGTGCAATATATGGAAATAACCTTGATCATGTTTCTGAGCGCGATAATATTGTATTTACACGCGTGTTGCTGACATAAGTTAAGACATATGTTAAAGTGCTGCACTGCTCCTGTGTGCTACACCCCCATAACACCCCATAATACCCCCATAACACCCCATAACACACCATAACACCTCCATAACACCACCATAACACCCCCATAACACCACCAAAACACCCCATAACACACAATAACACCCCCATAACCCACCAAAACACCCCATAACACCCCATAACACACCATAACACCCCCATAACACCACCATAACACCCCCATAATACACCATAACACCCAAAACACACCATAACACCCCATAACACCACCATAACACCCCCATAACACCACGAAACACCCCATAACACCCCATAACACCCCCAAAACCCCCCATAACACCCCATAACACACACATGGCACCATAACACGTTACTGTAACTCACCATGTGCGTAAGATATAGTTCTCTGGATAACGTGGTGCATTACTGAGAATGTCTTCTCACATGCCGTCTGAAAGAAAGGGATAGGGGGAGAACGAGAGAGACGGTAGTGGTGTGTGTGTGTGTGTGTGTGTGTGTACCTTCAGGTCATTAGGGTAGTGGTGTGTGTGTGTGTGTGTGTGTGCGTGTGTGTATGTGTGTGTGTGTACCTTCAGGTCGTTAGGGTAGTGGTGTGTCCAGGCCAGCAACATGGCAGCAAACAGGTCTCCCGTCCCCACGAACACAGCATCCACCTTGGGCACTTCCATACGGACTCTCTGTGTCCGCCTACTGCCATCAGGAAGAACTGCATGCACACACACACACACACACACACACACACACACACACACACAGGTTACAGTGCTGTGTGCTCCTCTAAGCCAGTGGTGTCTAAGTGCGACACACGCACCGCTGCGCTGGCTGCCCAGGGAGACCAGGAAGCGATCCCCCAGCCTGGAGGGGAGGTCAGAGGAGGTGATGACCACCGTGTCTGGACCCATGGCATGGAGGAGGTCCATCACCTGCACACACACACACACACATGTATACATGTATGTAGACACACACACACACACCCACACACACACACACACACACACACACACACACATCAGAGAAGATACGAAAAATAGGAGATGTGAGAAGGATGCTGGGCAAAACGAGAGTATGAGGAAAAGAGGAGGTGGAAGGAGAGGGGAGGAGGAGATCTTACCTCCACAGCATCTTTCTCTGTACTAATATTTTTCCCTGTCAACAACCTGAAACATCAGAGGAGAAAGATGAACAGACGCTTCACGTCAAACAGAATGAACTTGGATTATGGCCTGTAGTTTCAGGGAATCACCACTAGAAGAAGATACTGGGTAGGTTCAACCAGAAGGGAACTTTGAGACAAGGACTGTTTCTTTATAATGTCTGTGTTGAATAAACTCTATTAAATAGGATGATTGACTGAAATGTGTGTAATTAAAGTGTAATTAAAGTGTAATTAATTAGTGTTATTAATTAGAGTAACTAATTAGTGTTATTAAGTGCTCACTCTGCTTCAAACTGGTTAGGCGTGATGATGTCAGCGACTGGGACAACCTTGTTCTTGTACACTGGATGAAGATTCTGAGGAACATACTGCAGACAGACAGACAGACAGACAGACAGGTTATACAGACAGATTATATAAACAGACAGACAGACGGATTAGACAGACAGACAGGTTATACAGACAGATTATATAGACAGACAGACAGGCAGTTATACAGACAGATTATATAGACAGACAGACAGACAGATTAGACAGACAGACAGGTTATACAGACTGATTATACAGACAGACAGACATTAGAACATTTTAGATGTATTCAAAATTTCATGATTTTGAGATGCGGGATAATGACGCTCCTTAAACACCCCCTTCCATTTTAGCCAATCACAACATACTATGCCAATTAGCATGAACCCAATGCATACAGATATTATTATTATTATTATTATTATTATTATTATTATTATTATTATTATTAATAATAATAATAATAATAATACATTTTATTTGTGGATGCCTTTCAAGACATCAAGGACATCTCACATTACCATAACAAAATTAATATGTCCAGACATATTAAAAGGACCGATTCCATGAAAACCAAGTATTTCTAGTTGTTTTTGGAATTAGCAATGTCGATGTGACACGGAGAAGTAGGAAGCCTTTCAAAGTGGACTGTTAGCTTCCTGGTCTGTATTGGCTAAAAAAGGAGAGGGGCGGGGAAACAGGCAAATGAGAGAAACGTGCGTATGTTACATTGATTACTGCACACAGTGTGTTTGGTAACACCCCTATGAGGATATACGTAGTATATATAAGGAGCTGACGTTGATCTCCACATACACAAACCCTAAGTAAAAGTGTATTAATGTTCAACATTTGCAGATGACCAAATCTGTCAATCTTGTTTTAGATACAGTAACTGGTAGGTCACCATAGCATAAACAACTAGTCTGCAGGACAGGCATTTTATCAAGAGGATGCACTGTGCACATCAACAACTACATAGGATTAATATAGGCTATTGTTCAGAAACAGGCTGCTTAAATAATGTGCTGATTTACCATATGTGGTCCAAAACTCATAAAACTATGTTTATACCAGGTTTGAGTACTAGCAGTAAAGCAGTCGTAGCCTCACGTCAACACAGATACGTGGAAGTTGGGGCGGGGTGGGCAGTGAGTGGCGTGTTACATTTAAGTCACTGAAATCTGACCGTTTTCGAGAGTTGTGGTTGTGATCATGATATTCCACATAAACCATGTGGTATTTTCACCTAAGATGGTCAACTACATTGCATTGAGAAGTCAAGGAACTGTGTCAACAAGTGAAAAGCAATAAATGAGTACTTTAATGGTGGGCATGTCTCGACCTACATTAATGTAGTGAACTATCAATCTATATACCTCTATCTAAATATGATTTATTATTATTGATTAGGATGAGCCAATCATAACTCACCATGGAGCCGTGATCCCCAAGGACTGGATCGCACACTGAAACACACACACACACACAGTGAGTGTTCTTAACTAGATTACAGGTCATCTAACCAGACCAGGTGTGGGTGTGACTGACCGTAGACCAGGTTGGGATTTGCTCTCTTCAACTCCTGAATGATGTCGACAACCATCTCCAGAAATGACGTATCTCTATTGTAACCTGACACACACCCACACACACATGAACTCACACAACCATCTGTAATATGTGGAAGACAACAGTATGTACGTGTACGTGCGCGTGTGTGCGTGTGTGTGCGTGTACGTGCGCGTGTGTGTGTGTGTGTGCAGGCTTGCGTGCGTGTGTGTACGTGTAGGTGTGAGTGTGTACGTGTGTGTGTGTGTGTGTGTACGTGCGTGCGTAAAACCTGTCAGGACGTAGTCGTAGTGATGAACGTTGTTGAGTTTAATTCCTTCATAAAGAACATGAAGCTCATCTGCTGTCAACACCTGGCCCTTCCAATGAGAATAACCTGGGGGGAGGAGGAGGGGAGGAGGATACAGTATGTCTCATATACAGTATGCTGACTTTAATTCCATGTGCAATTCAGTGGTACTGATAAACATCACGTTGTAATTGTGTGTGTGTGTGTGTGTGTGTGTGTGTGTGTGTGGGGGTTGGATGGGGCAATGATGACGTCACACCTTCAGGTGAGTCACAGTCAGGTCACATGGTGTGGGACTGGTTGCTAAGCAACAAGCCCAGAGTAATAGAAATGAGCAGTCAGCACTCTGTGTGTTTGTGTGTGTGTGCGTGTGCGTGTGTGTGTGTGTGTGTGTGTGTGAGTGTGCGCCCTACAGATAAAAGCTGGTTCTGTTGCTGGTGTGGAAAATCACACAAACCTGTCTGTCTGCCTGTCTGTGTTACCCATCCATAGAGCTTCTGAACTACATCACCATCATCACCATCAACACTTATATTATACCATAATAAACCTTATAATAAAATGTTATTCATAATATTAATAATAATAATAATAATAATAACTCACACTGTATGCTACATTAATTTTGTAGCAGCACATTTAACATCCAAGGGTGAGTTTATTCTCATGTCAAAATCAACTGTAAATCACTTTTTAAAGCTGGTATGAATATATATATATATATATATATATATATATGCACAGGTGTCATACCAAAAATGTATCCCCTGTTGAAAACCATTTGCCGATTTATTGGAGCGGGAGTTCAAGATTTATCTGTCATAAGTCATATTGTGTAAAAACATGTAACTTTATAGTAATAATAAAAATAATAAAACATTTAATTTTGGACGCCTTTCTTAGTACTTAAGGACATCTTACATAGCAAATACATAGATATAAAACAGTTGGTTGAAATATACATATTATAGAAATAAACAGAAGCCCTGTAGAGGAGGAGCGGAGAGATCGGGAGGGAGTATATGGCAGGAGAAGGTCAGAGAGGTAGGAGGAGCCAGATTGTGGAGGGCCTTGTATGTGAGGAGGAGAAATGAAGCTGAGTCTGAATTGGAGTGATGTGGTCTGTCTCCTGATTCTGAACTAGTTGGAGTCTATTGATGAGTTTGGTGGGGATGCCAGAGAGAAGACAGTTGCAGTAATCCAGGCGGGAGGTGACAAAGGCGTGGATTACTTTATGTCCGTGATAATAGCAAGGATAGCCGATGTCTTTGTTCAACTTTAACGTTTCTTGTTTAACTGAATAATCATTAATTGCGTTGTTGGCCATATTGCTAGCATCTAGCTAGCCCAGGCTAATCAGCCTCATAGCCTCTAGATTCTTTCCATGTGCAATTTTAACGACTTGAAAAAGGCTAGTGGTTCAAACCGTAGCAAAGCAGCTGTAGCCTCTCGTTAGCGGAAGAAGGGGCGGGCGTGCCGTGGCTCATTGGATTTAAAGTAACAGTCACTTAAAAACCAACTGACATCTGAGAACAGGGTACAAATGTGCTAGTCATCATAATCTACGTGGTATTTTTACCTAAGCTAGCCGGCTGCATTGCCTTGAGACATCAAGGAGCTGTGTCAACATGTGAAAAGGGGCATGCAACGTCTGGTCTTATTCCCTTGACCTTGTTATTGATATTATCGTCCCTAACTACCATTTTATACACTAGCATAGCTTTAGCTCCTTTCTCTAGCGTTTACGTGTCCTGGTGACTCACTAGTGCAGAAGAGGAGGTACATATTAACAGATCAACAGACAACCTTTGACCTCTGGCCTCCACAAGGCCTGATGTGGCCGGTTGGTTCACTAGGTCAGCCTGACAGCTGTTGCCCTGGCGGGGGGGGGGGGGGGGGGGGGGGGGGGGGGGGGGGGGGGGGGGGGGGGGGGGG
>JAODLL010055872.1:0-18631 GCA_026546735.1 Forbesichthys agassizii | reverse complement strand
CACATACATGTATATGTATATGTACATACACAGTATATCAGTATATTTATTACACATATTATTTGTTACGTTGAGATGAACACGAAAGGGAATATGTTCGTGGAATAATACAGTATTGATGTTGTTGTTACATTTTGAGTGATTCTACCTAGTTTGTTTTACATATTTGAAATTTCATCCCACTGTAAGTTATAGTTACACTAAAAGTGACTTACATTGCAAATAAATAAATCTTTTTTCAATTACTCCATTATTGTTTTTGTGTTTAGTTGGCAGGGTAGAGCCCCCATTGATACCTGAGTCCAGCGGTTACTAGCTACCTTAAAATAGTTTGGCAGTGATATCCTGCAGGTGGTACTACAACAACAAAAATGTCCTTTATGCGATAGCATGGTTAGAACATACTTCAACCAATCAAATAGTTGGACCAACTGCTGAAGCATACCTTATTCCACCCAGTGTGTCAATTTGTCTTGCATTCCCTCGCCTCTCTTTCGCCCCCTGCTGTAGGACCAGTGTGAGTGTGCAGGACCCCTTCTCAGAGGTCAGTGACCCAGCCTTTCAGAAGCGCGGTACAACCATGCCCCCCTCGGCGCCGTATCAGCAGGGTCTGGGCATGTCCGACATGATGATGAGGATGCAGTACGACACCAAGGACCCCTTTGTGGGCATGAGGAAGAGTAAGTGGACCCACACTGAGCCAAACCCTGCTCCCTTGACAACAATCACAAGGCCAGTCCTGTTTGAGAGAAGTTCAGGATGACCGATACTTCATATGTTCTAACTTTGGTAACTTTGGCGTCATTCATTCGTTCATTCATTCATTCATTCATTTATTTATTTATTTATTTATTTATTTATTTATTTATTTCATATAAAATAAAATACAGTAATATGCCACAAGTCTCCAGATAATCAAATTATTATTATTATTTATTATTATTATTATTGTTATTATTATTATAATTATAATAATAATAATTATTATTATTATTATTATTATTATTATTATTATTATTATTATTATTATTTTAATCCCATTTATATATAAATAAATAGCAATAAAAAAATATTGTATTGTCTTTTAACTTGAACATTTAACTTTTTTATCAGTAGTACCCAAGACAGGACAGATGTGTGTAGATATACCCTTGATACTATGAAAGGCTGATTGTTGTTTTCCTTTATTGAAAATACCAGCTTGCCTTCTGCTTGTAGCTTAGCTTGTGTCTCATCCTAACTTTGTTCATTCCCCCTGATCATTGTTTTTTGTATATTTAAACCTCTCATCCTATCAACCCTGCTGAGGAACACCTGTTTAAGCCAAGTCATGTGGTTTACTTTGAGAACAAACGGCACTTTTCAAAAGGATGGTGGCTCTTCTGAACTTCGAATAGAATAGATTCTGTTTGAGTAAATATGGTGGATGTTGGCTGCATAACATCAGCAAGAAGCCTCAGAACAATTTGGTCTGATCCAAAGAGCAGTTATTATTTGTGGAACAATGTTGCCACCTGGTGGTTAGAATAAGAAAGATCTGTGTACGCATCCCTGAACCATTATTTTAGCCAAATATTTCCTATATATCCTTTATTATTAAATAACATAAATATCAATACTTGTATTATTTACAATGTGGTCAGTAAGATATATATCACAATATTTCCATCGTCCCATGTATTCTGCAGTAACCAACTGTGCTTTCCTCCTGCACAGTGGCAGCAGCAGATCCCTACATGCCAGGCCAGATGTCCAGCGGTGGCATGCAGGACATGTATGGGCGACCTCCACCACCCCTGGGCATGAGCCAGCGGTCCCAGTACCCCTACGGCCCCGGCTATGACAGGAGGTATGCACAGGGTTCACCAACACACAATCTGGTAGACAGCAGCTTTAGCCTACATCAATAATATAGATATATAGGCTGTGGATATCTATGGTGAATACTGTAAATATTGTATGGTTATGTGATTAATAAATCATTTGATTTCAAGTGATTCTGAAGCACACCAGAACGCACAGTACCAGTATCTATTTAAAACATGGTGTGTTTAATTCCTCCAGGCCAGACCATGTGATGGGGATGGAGGGGAGCATGGGTCCCCCCGGGAGCCAAAACAACATGGTACCGTCCAATAGCGAGGGCAGCATGTACTCCCCTAGCAGATATCCCCCGCAGCAGAGGTCAGCACCCGCCAGTCTGTCCCTATGTATGTGTGTCCCTGGTTTTCCACCAGTTTAGCTCAACTCTCGTCTCTTCTGCTTTCCAGACATGACGGTTATGGTCAGCCGTACTCTGGCATGCCATATGGGATGCATCCTTCTGGCATGTACCCGCAGCAGCAGGTGAGGGATCATATTAAACATCTACTTAACATCACGTTGTGGTCCAGCTCTGCCTGCTAGCTAAACGGCCCACAGCCATATTGTGTGCATCGTGAAATAACGCTCACATGGAGCGCATCACAAAAAACAAATGAGCTCACTTTTCTCACAATTACAATTTAATATTTGCTTTATCTTCTAAAAACATTTAGAAACATTTAGGTAACATTTTGAACAGGTAAAATTCAAAGATGTATTAATCGCAATTCATTACGTAAAGCGCGCATTTAATCGCGATTACTTTGTAATCATGCCTGGCAGCCCTAAAGCTCCACTGTGTGTGTCTCCACCGTGTTTGTGTGCTTTAGCAGGGCTACAAGCGGCCCATGGAAGGCATGTACGGACCCCCGAGCAAGAGGCACGAGGGCGACATGTACTCCATGCAGTACAGCGCCCAGCAACCTGACATGTACAACCACTACGGAGGGGGCGGCGGAGGCTACTCCGGCCCTGAGCGGAGGCCCATCCAGGGCCAGTTTCCCTACCCCTACCCCCGGGACCGCATGCCCCCTTCGGGGCAGGGCCAGCACGGGATGATGGGCGGGGGCCCTGCGCCCAACCACGCCGTGGACGCCCCCAACATGTGGCCATCCAGGACAGAGTTAGGCTATCCCTACGGCGGCCGCCAGGGGGCGACGTCACAGATGCCCCCGTACGGCTCCATGGGTCGAGACGACATGGAATGCAGGCAGGACCAGTGGCACCGCCAGTCCCCGTACATGTCTTCCACCCTGTCCTCACGCCAGCCCACCTCCTCCTACCCCGGCTCCTCGGCCATGGCCAACCACCTGCCCAGAGCGCCCAGCCCCGGAGCCTTCCAGCGCTCCATGGAGGCCCACATGTCCCCGGGCAAAGGGCCCTTCATGTCCCAGATGAAGCTCCACAAACCGGGCATGGCCATGCCCGGCCAGCAGGGCCCGGGGCCGCTGAGCCAGTACCCTGCCGGCCTGAGGAGAGACCTCTATCCACTGGGATCAGTGGAGGCCACAATGCCAGTCCTCAAGCCCCGCCGCAGGATCACGTCAAAAGACACTGGTGAGAGACAATTAGGAGGATGTGTAACAAGCCACTAAATACCACACAGTGTGTGAGTGCTGATCCATCTGTCTCAATCGCTTATGTCTGGTGGGAGGACTATGCATGTATACATTGAACTAAGTTCCAGTCTGCCTGCATTCTCCACCCTCTGACCAGGAACCCCTGAGGCCTGGCGTGTGATGATGTCACTGAAGTCTGGCTTGTTGGCAGAGAGCACGTGGGCTCTGGACACCATCAACATCCTGCTGTATGATGACAGCACCGTGG
This sequence comes from Forbesichthys agassizii, assembly GCA_026546735.1. Taxonomy (NCBI): domain Eukaryota; kingdom Metazoa; phylum Chordata; class Actinopteri; order Percopsiformes; family Amblyopsidae; genus Forbesichthys; species Forbesichthys agassizii. The sequence goes on along the minus strand of JAODLL010055872.1, from coordinate 14,941 downwards.
CCTCCTTCAACCTGTCCCAGGTAACCCCTGACCTAACTCACTGTCAACACATGATATGGGCTGCAGTCCTACACCGGTCAAACAGTATTGTAAGTGTTAAGGAGCTGTAGACTACACCTTTAAACCTGCCATGGTAACCGGAATACAGGCCTGGTCTGAGAACGCCTGTTAACAGTATAGTCAGCTATTGTAGGGTAAATTGTAAGCTAATACACAGCAATTTTTCTCCTCTTTCTCCTTTCTTAACGTTCTCTGTGCGTGCTGGAAAAATAATCTGGTACAGTACTTCTACACAGCCATGTCTTCATAAATAGGAACATTTAAAAAATTGCAAACACCGCTCACAATTGCCGCTTGGCTTCGCAATGCGTTTCAATGTGTGGGGCAGAGCTTCTGAGGGAGTCTGTTTTGATTTGAGCTCAAAGTTAGAAAACGTTCTCGAGCATGGCTGACCGTACCTTTCATCTGAAAGCTAATGCGACGTGTATTCCTGTGTGTTTGCTTGTACAGCTGCCTGGGTTCTTGGAGCTGATTGTGGAGCACTTCCGCCGTTGTCTGATAGAGATCTTTGGCATCCTGGAGGAGTACGAGCTGGGGGCCGAGGCTCACGCAAGCCTTCTGGTAGCCCAGAATCCCCCAGAGGAAGAGCACGTGGCTGACCTAGAACCAGACCGCAGCGTCCAGCCAGGAGCTGAGTCTCCATCAGGGAAAGAGTCCAAAGAGGAGCAAGCGGTGGAGATCATAGAGGAGGCCCCTCCCCCTGCGGAGGAGTCTGTGCTAGCAGAGCCCCCTGGGGAGAAGAAGGGGTCAGAGGGCAGCGTTGTGGCCGAGCAGGGCAACGCAGGAGAGACAGAGGAGGAGAAAGAGGAGGGGGTTAAAGAGGAGAAAAAAGAGGAGTGTGTGGAGTTGGAGCCCAGGCCCAAACAGGCCAGCAAGTACGACAAGCACCCCATCAAGATGATCCCCAATGAGGACCTGATGGAGGACGTGGTGGAGCGCCTGGGCCGTGTCACGCAGTTCGCCAGCGGGCTGCTCCACTGGCAGGCGGGCGGAGGTGACTCCACGGCCCACATCCAGACGCACTTCGAGCCACGGACCGCACCGCCACCGCCCCCGCCGCCCCCCGCAGCGAGGCAGGCCAAGGGGCCGACGCAGGGGCGCGTCACGGCCACCATCGATGACGTCCTGTGTGCCCGGGTGGACGCCCTCTCCCACGGCCACCCGGCCCGGTCCCTGACCTCGTACCCGTTCAGGGTACACCCCGACGGGCAGCCGGACCACATCACCCTGCTGGAGGACGAGCCGCATTGCCTGGACGATGCCGCCCTGTGCGACGTGTCACCCTGGCAGGACGCCCTGGCCAAGCGGTGTGTGTGCGTGTCCAACGTGGTGCGCAGCCTCTCCTTCATCCCCGGGAACGACGCTGAGATGTCCCGACACCCGGCCCTGGTGCTTCTCCTGGGCAGGCTCCTCTTGCTCCACCACCAGCACCCGGAGAGGAACAGGTCGCCCCCTAGCGTTCACAGGGAGGAACTGCGGGAGCAGGGGCTGGCCTCTCGCAGGGAGGAGTGGAGGTGGGAGTGTCTGAGCGCGCTCCGAGAGGGCGCCATGGTGACGCTGGCCAACATCTCGGGCCAGCTGGACCTCTCCGTCTACCCGGACACCATCTGCCTGCCCGTGCTAGAGGGCCTGCTCCACTGGATGGTGTGTCCCTCGGCCGAGGCCCAGGACCCGTTTCCCGGGGCGGCCCCCCACTCCCCCCTCACCCCCCAGAGGCTGGTGCTGGAGTGCCTGTGCAAGCTGAGCATCCAGGACGCCAACGTGGACCTCCTGCTGGCCACGCCCCCCTTCAGCCGCCAGGAGAAGCTGTTCTCCGTACTGGTGCGCTACGTGGGCCAGAGGAAGACGCAGGTGTACCGGGAGATGGCGGTGGCCGTGCTGTCGCACCTGGCGCAGGGGGACCCCACCGCAGCGCACGCCATCGCCGCACAGAAGGGCAGCGTGGGTAATCTAGTGGGCTTCCTGGAGGACGGCGTGAGCATGACGCAGTACCAGCAGAGCCCTCACAGTTTGCTGCATATGGGCCACCCGCCCATGGACCCGCCCAGCATCAACATGATGTGTAGGGCAGCCAAGGGCCTGCTGGCCATGGCTAAAGTGGAGGAGAACAGGGCGGAGTTTGTGCTGTACGAGAGCAGACTGTTGGACATCTCCATTTCCTCCGTGCTCAACTCGGCCGTGGCGGCCATTATTTGCCAAGTACTGTTTCATTTTGGGAAGTTATGACAGGAGGAGAGAGAGGTTTCACGCAACAGACTCTGAAATGAATTTATGTGGTGGTTTTTCTATTTTTATTTAAACAAAATGTGGAAGCAAATTTTTTTTTTTTTTTTTTAGCAAAGTATCCACATATACAAAACTATACTATATATGTATGTACAGCTTCTCGGCCACCGTACTAATTTGGTTTGGGGATTTTAATGCTGATTTTAATACAAATATTTAATATCTACTGTTGTTGGATTGGTTTTGTTTAATATTTCATTTGGTCTTTTGTTTTTTTACTTATTTCAGCCAAAACTGCCACCAGATTTTGGTGCTGATTCATGTGTTTCCTTTCAGTCTTATGAGATGTTTTGGGGGATTTATAAATACTAATATAACCATTGCCATTTTGTTATGGAGAGTATTTATTTAAATTGTGACATTGTACAATAGTAAGACCTTTTTGCCACCAGTCCTGGGGAAAGAAATAACACTGACTTTTTAAATGTATATGTTTCCATTGCTGGAAGATAAATTGTGCAATAGGACTAGTGCAAGTTGTCCATTTTGGGTACAACTAGTTGATGTGAATCTTTAAAGACACCTGTAGTGTGTGCTTTAGGCCATGAGGTGGCACTGTTGCACCAGCCAATCAGCATTATGGCAGAAGTGTGTTTGACAGGAAAAAAATAGTTTAATTTATCAATCATAGCCTCAATGACTTTCACAAACATTGTGTTTCCTAAGCACTTGTGTTATGTCTGTATTTTTTCATCACAATGTAAATAGACCGTTGTACATTGGACACACGTGATACTTTCAATCTCACAATCAAAAACAGCAAGATATGGGACTTTCTGAGTATTATTACAAATGCTTTTATTATTGGTAAGATTTGTTATTATTATTATTATTATTAATATTATACATATTTTGTTATTGGGGTCAAATATTTGAACATTGCGGATGTAACAGATGTTTTCATGTAAAAATGACCTGTATGCATTGTACTATAGCTGAAAAAACAATCGCTTTGGTAAACAAATGTGGAAGTGCCAGGTGAGAGGGTGATTTGTGGAGGTCACATAAGGAGCCTCAACACATTTATGTTTGTCAGTGTCCTCCATTCATGTCAATGAGCATATTTTGAGCCTGCATAATGATCAAAAAGAAATCTGAGGACTCTTCAATGCCCTAAAAGCTCATTGTAAAATCTGCCTTTTTTCGTATGACTCAATGTCTGTCTTTTATTCGGTATACATATTTATACTCTGTGCTGCACATGTCACAAATAAATGATTATTGCTAAGCACCGGGGGACGTCGCATTGTGTCCAGACAATCCTAGGCCAATAAAAGTGCATCGACTGCGTATGTGCTGCTTCTTCCTTGACAAGATTTGTTAAAACGACCATGGTCACAGCCAGTGTGGATGCTTGCGGCAACTGGTGGACTAAAGCGTTCACTTGGACAAGGTAAGTTCACCTGATTACCTTTTCGACTACATGCTGACCTCCTCCAGCATTTAAAGGTCGGGAAAGCAATTGTACGCTACAAAGTAATACACTTTTTGTGAAATTCAGTGAATATCTACTCATAATCCGCAAGCTGCTCGTTCCGTGTGCTAACCCTGAATGAAAAATGTGTGTTTCTTCAAAGCCTTGGCTTTGAACACAAACAATGTGGTGCAGACTGCAACACACAATGCTCTCCCAGCCTTGGCAATGCGTTCCCGTGGGGGTGGGGTGAAGGGGGAAGGAGTCGAAGCTTCGACTCCTTTGAAGGGAGCACATGTCAACAATCTTTATCCAGCATCAGTTACTGCAATTTCATTTGCAACAGGCTCAAATATATACCTCACATGATACAGTAGGTAGGGGAACTGTTCAAATGTCTGCATCGATATTGCATTGGTGAAGGCTAATCTATGAAAAACGCTTATACCTTTATTCATACTTAAATGTGTCTTGTGTCAATGTTTTAAAGGTATAGTGTAAATACATAATGTAGACTTAGTGCAAGACAAATCAGTCAAAAAGGAAGGTTTGCCAGATATACGGTATTAAACCAAGAAATTACAGTATTCAGCTAGGTTTCGTTTGGCTAAACAAGGACACGGTTGTCCAGATGTCTTCATGTCTTTTTTGGTTTTGTACATTTTAGGGTGAATGAAAGGACAGATACATTGTCCCTAAATGAATTTCAGGCTAGTACTGTAGGTGTGTGTGGTGCATATATGACGGCATTAACAGCAAACGGGTTAGCACTTGCTAGCACAATGTTCTAGAATAGATTACAATATTTTGGAATTTGGATGGAAGGTGAGTAGCTGTGTTCTTTTGGGGAGGATGGAGGATGCGTTTCACGTAGGCACAGAAGTGCAGGAGAAAGCCTCCTACACTTCTGTGCCTCTGAGGAGCTGAGTCATCGAGCTTTGACGTGGTGGATGTGGTGGCTGAACAGAAGCTGGCCCTGTCATTACCTACCTATGAACACCTACTTATGGTATGATTACATGATCCAGCATTAATTTGTGTTACACAATGCACAATACCTCGTGACGGATATTATACTTGTTATTGTGGTGGACTTTGGGACTCCACTGCATGGCGAAACACATTCACAAGCCATGTTCTATCTGAATGCTTTGCTGTGAGACCGGATCATAAATGTTCAGGGCTACTACACAGTGCTAGGTACTGTATCTTAGCCTACATGACAGGCTATACTGTTACAGATATGATTCAATGATATTCTGAAGGATTCCTCTCTATTTCTGTTTTTGAAAAGAGGTGTGAGGTGCTCATAGAGGGCAAATGACTGTGGGAAACTGTGGGAGGACTTTGTCAGCAATGCCCATTTTGGGATGAACAGGAATTTGCATCATCAAGAATGGTTGGCACTGGTAGTAAGACATCATTCTATTTCATGTCTGGTTCTTTGTGTATATCACCCTACAATATACAGTATATTGAATGATGTATAGTATTAATCATAGTAATAATAATAATGTCTGTTTTTAGTTTTAACTAGAAAAATAAGATTGCTTATAAAATATTCAAAACCTCCAAATTTCATCATTAGGCTATGCGTATTGCATAATAGGCTATTTATAGTTTTTAACCATGTGTTCTTCATATCAAAGGTGAACTACTTAATTTACAACTTTGAAGCTCATCAAACATTTGTGAGTTGTAATCAGATAAAAAAAAAAAAAAAAAAAAAAAAAAAAAAAAAAAAATATATATATATATATATATATCTTCTTCTCCTACAGACCATCTTGATCTCGCCCCCTCATGGTGAATGACTTCACCCACTGGAAAAGAGGGCGGAGCTGGGTAGGGGTTCTTGTGTGCTCCGCTGTTGATGTTTGTTGTTTTCAAGGGTGGCAGCGGTGTGAATCTCAACAGTGTGGATGGAAGGCCATCACTTCGTTTTGTGCTTGGGGTATTGTTATTTCGCATCGTTTCTTAGTGTGTGGTAGAATGGTGGGGATTTACGAAGATATCCAATCCAACGCATGTTTTGGGGGAATACCGTACCTACAAAATAATGTGTTCCTTGGTTTTTCGCGCTGTATGAGGTGTAGTGCCTTTCAGCGCGACTAGCGAGGATGCCAGAGCCTGCCTGAGGAAGACCCGTCGTGCGTTTTTTTCTGGATTTGGTTCGTTTTTGGCGGCGAGCAACCATTTTTAAACCATGCCTGCCATTTACCGTACATGACAATGGTGTTTTTACACCATAACAAACCTGGATAACGAAAGGATTAATTACGCGACAATTACACGACGACTACTTTGCCTTTGGTAAGCGCATCGCGTTAGCCATTGTACGGTATCACCACAGTCAGTAACGTAGCAGACAGGTTTATACACATAGCTGTAGTGCGGCTGTGAAATGCTATGTGCGTTGCAGGTATTTACACATAATCTCTTAACCAGCCGTACAGTCTAAAGTGGAAACATATTATTTGAATGCTATTCGCGGCTGGAACACAATGTAGCAAGCTAACCACGGTACCGTAACACGCTGGCCACCAGTAGCTACATTGCTATGGTTAACTTTGGTTAACCGGTAGCAAATGTCCGAACTTTCCTATCACTATCTATCAGTCCACAAGTTACACATTTCCTCTTGTTTTGTAATAATGCTAGCTAATGTGTTTGCTAATGTATGTTGTCGGAATGTTGGTAGCCTACTATGTTAGCTGGGATTGCTAAACTTTCTGTTTACGAAATAATTATCATTCCCAATGTTATATACCGTACCGGAAATGCAAGAATGGCGATCGTTGTTAAAAATGTACACTGTTAAATCTGTTATAATGTTTACCATTATGTATTGATTTGTTTACAGTGTCAGTACGGTAACAATATTTTTACTTTCTCCACAGCGGCTTATCTGGTCCAGGATTTATTAACCTGTGGGGATTTGTTCATACTGTATATTGATGCATCTCGGCGTGTCTGAGTCCATGAGAGAGTGCGAGTACAGCCAGATTAACACTCACAACTCTACTCCGATGGAGACTCCTTACAAGAAAAGAATCCAGAGGAAAAGAAAGTGGGAGTCTTTTCCAGGTCGGAATAAATTTTTCTGCGATGGGAGAATTATGATGGCCAAACAAACAGGGGTATTCTACCTCACCATTGTACTCATTATTGTGACATGCGGACTCTTCTTCACATTCGAGTAAGTATTGTCAACATGATGAACAGATGTCCCTTGTTTATATGTGGCATTAAAATAGTAAAATAATTTCATACACAGGTAGATGTCAATGTTGCATTACTGGGGATATACAGTATGAATAGGCTAATACTAACACTGTTCTCTCAGGGGGACTGTTTTCTTTTTTTAATGCTGTGCTATATTTTACTCAATATATTTTAGTTGGCCACAAAAGCAATGTCTCACATATTTGTGTGTAAACATGTTTGAGAATCACTGCGCTATAATCTGGTTGCGCACGCCTAGTGTGTTTTGAAGTATATAAAAGTTTAGAAAAAATGTTTGGGCGGTGACATTTGGAATTACACAGTTGGTGGGAATGTTTGTTCATGTGTTCATGCCCATACATGCTCTGCATACATGTTGTGTGCAACACAATTAAGAGGTAGGATTTTTTTTTATCCACCATTCAACATTATAAAGACATTGTCTGCTTAAAAGGCAGGGTTCAAGGTTCTATAGCCAACACAGCAAAAATGCATAGTCCTACTTAGATCGATTATCACTTGTCTGTGACGTATGTTTTGTAGTATTAATTGATCCACAGTGATGCAGTTATGTTTACCCCTCATGCCGGTAAGGAGAAAAAAAAAACTAGTACCGGAAACAGAGAAAAAGAAACACGAACCCATCAGTCTTGCATTAAAAAAAAAAGCATGCTCCAGAGGAAGTTAAAATCAGTAACCAAAGGTGTCAAATTTACACTAACTTTCACTCTGGCAAATTAGTGCAGAGCAGCTAGTGAAAGCCTTTGCTCTATCTGTCTCATGTGTCTTGTACTTTTAATTACAATCCCAGAATCCCCTAGGAGCAGTCTTCTTTCTCCCACGCACATCCATTCCTCTATTGCTCTAGGTCTAGCAGATACAGAGCTATCTTTGGGATAAGAGATGCTGCTTTATCATGTGATTTGCTGCTAAACAGACTGCATTTATTAGGATTTAGTGATTCCGTAGCTAAACAGACAGCATTCATTAGTATTTAGTGGTTCAGTCACAGAACTAACAGTCAATATACAGTATGTTTTGATAATTGCTCGGATGACCAGTGTTCAATATTTGCATCGCTCCTGCCAATATAGGACAATAGGTTTCGTTCTGTACCGATCCACTCTCAGGTTACAGTAGTGTATGCTCATGTTGCAGGAGTGGTCCAACTTCCATTCAGAGAACAGGAACACTTACGGTAGTTGACACAAACCATGGCTGAGGCAGACAACAGGAGACAGGCCATGACGTGCTAAAAACGGAATGTAAAGTAGGAAAGGACTTCCCCATATGCCTTGATGTTCCTCTGGTGCCCAGCTGGAGGATGCCAGGCGCATCCTGGTGATACACAACACAACCCCAACCCATCCCCATTTTAATTTCCTGTGCCCTTGTTAGCCAGCATGCCAGGGGCCTCTTGTTTGCTGTCCGTAGAGTTTGTTATGACTATCACAGGAACAGTGGAATCAGAAAGCCCAACTTCAGTTCACTGGCACTTGTTTTTATGTGCACGCCCTCCTGACTCTACTGTCTTGACCTGGCTCCACTGGACAGGTCTGCGAATGAGCTCCTATTGCCAGCTTGCCATTAGACTTAATGCATTTGATTAGACTTGTGCATTACTAAAGTCTGTTGTTTCAGATAACCACTCTAGTTGTTATCTGCTTGCATAATATTTTAATAAAAATAAAACAAATGGTGAATACACGTCCCCTACCGCATACACTGTAAAAGTAGTCTGGGCTCTGGGGTAATTTAAAGCCTGAGTCAGGGTGGGATGATTGCAGTAGGGTGCCCCCTCAAAAGCTCTGTCCTCAAATGACACTTATTACCAAGGATGTAATAGTGTTGTGTGGTGCGGTCTCCACCACTTTCTGTTTCAGAGACAGGGCTGTGTCAGCCTTTACTTACGTAAAGTCTGACAGCTCTGGCTAACTCCGTCAAGATCCGCCTACTTGACGCAAGGTATTTTGATTAACATACGAGACAACCAACTACATAACTATACTAAATGACATGAGTCTGGCTGTTTTGTAGGTATTGTAAAGCTGTTTAACAAGTAGGCTATGGTTACTGCTAAGAGACTGAAATTAGTAAGTAAAGCACAGCACTACCACACTTCCTGAAAGTGTTTCTTACAAAGGTAAGTTGCTTATGTGATGTAGTGCTAATGGAGGGGAGAGGCTGAGACTAGGGCTGTATAGAAACACCAGATTATTTTTTCAGCATGCATACAGAACGGGGAGCTAGAGGACCGCAAGGATTATATTCTCTTACAATTGCTGATTTCAAGACTTGTTAAACAAGTGTTTTGTTTCGGGCTTGAACCCAGTTGCATGGCCTTGAGAGCCTTCTAGATTAATTAAACACGTGAGGTAATCAAGCCTAGTCTATCAACACTTATATAAGGAATAGTTTTGTGCATATGTCAGTGTTGATTGGTGACTTATAGAAAACCTTTTTGTCAAACTGTCATGTATTTGATAATGTTAACAAAAGGCTGTGAAACTCGGTGCAGTCCGTCAAGACATACTTGCCACATTCCCACATGGACTAAACAAAAGTATTTATTTTGCTCTAATATTCTTTTCATGCTGTTAAGGAAAATGTATCGTTTTTTTTACCTTGTTTCTCTGAGGTTGAACAGAATAGGAAAACAATTTGTATTCATAATGTGACATTTTGAAGGGATGGGCATAATAGAACATTAACCGGACGCCCTACATGGTTTGTTACACACAACCATGTAAGAAGTTGTACATTGAAAATGTTTAGAAAATGGCAGGCAAAAATACTTGGCAGTGATTGTCTATCACTGTTGGGTAACATCCTGTTAATATATATTTCGATGTTAACATCACACCTAAACTTTTCCCACAGCTGCCAGTATAATTATGCTACAGAACATGTTAGCATACGGAATAGCAGTTGCTATGGCGATGTCGCGTTGTTTAAAATATTTTAATACAAATATATTCAACATAATTATTTAGTAGCAAATGTTTTATGTAAATATTTTTGTATTTTGTATTCTAGTTTTGCTGCACCAAAAGTATTAACATCTCCTTGTCTATTTCTCCGTGTGCACGATGCAGTTTTAACATGGGGAGCCGCCCCCTTCCATTCATTCTTGCCGTGTACACACACACACACACGTAAAACCCGTAGGTAATCTGCTCGTAGTTAGCATGCATGACATTCCAAATACGGAGAAATAAACGCTTCAACTTTAGTCCTGCGTGCATTGTGCAATGGTCTTTGACAAACACTGACAAACCACACCTTTCCGATCCAACTTTTTCACCACAAGGTGGTTTTGAAAGCATGACAACAAATTTCGGGTCAAATCTGAGCCAAGATTTACATCTTAAAAGCTCCGTGTGAAACAAGCGCTTCTGAATTTTGTTTCCGCATTATGCAAGCTTCGCACCATACCATTCAACATGCATGCACCGGATCGCAATGCCTGTACCAAAATGGTTCAATACGAATACACGTACCATTACTCCCCTAGTGCACGATATTGACAAAATGTGATATTGTGATATTTATCACAAAAATTGCAATATCAATTTCAATACATTACAATATACGTTATGGGAAAATGCACCAAAATAGATTCATGCCATATAACAGCACGTTTTCAACATTAATGTTGGACTGGTACAACAAGTAATTCCAAGATGAGGACAAATTTTTCTTGGTAAATGCCTCCTCTTTAATCTGCATTGTAATTATTGTCTTCCTCAGCCACACATCTTACTTTTTTGTTTAAATCAAATGCAACTAAGCCACACAGCCAGCAGACACATCTCTGCACAATATACACTGATTATTGCATACTTTCTGCAATATTTTCAATATGATATAACGTGATATTGCGATAATGATATTGAGTCAATCATTGTTCACCCCTAGCCCTAACATGCCACTTTAGTATGTGCTATAATATATAATAATTTATTTATTATCTTTATTCTTATGACAATTTATCCACCTGAACCAAGTGTAAAAGTATATTTAAAAAATGTACATATTTGGTGTTTTTTAGGAATGTCAGGCATTTACTTCAAGTTTTTCTTATGCAAACATTTTTAAATGGTTTAATAGAAACCTCACTAGTCATTAGTGATGTATACCTGCTAATTTTAATTCAAGGATACTTATTTGTACAAGGTATTAACAAATGTTAGTGGCGTGTGTGCACATAGCAGCGCTAATCTTTACCTTATGTCCTAACTCATTAAGCCGGATGTGCATGTGGGTGCACTTATAATTATGTAAATAAATGATACAGTTTGCATCTGCTGGGGGTGCCAATCTCAGACGTTAATAATCTCCAGGCTGTCTCTGTACCAACCTTAGTAGTAGTGACAAAGTAACTTTTGGTGCAAGCAAATGTCATGTCATTGAGTTGGTATTGTTTCTTGGCTTGCTGCTCACTGTAAAAGGTTTTTATTATTTTTTAGTGATGGCACAATTACCTTTACCGCTAACCTTTTCTTAAAACAGATTTGTTTGCAGGATAAATTAACTATAAAGCCTAACTTGGGTTGTCAAGTCAGAGAGCTCAGCCATCATAATTCAACAGTCCAGTCAAAACATTCACATCACAGAAGGCTATTATTAAACTTCCCTTCCCCAAGAGACCTTTAGGCATGTTTGTTATTTTCTCCTTACAGATTTAACAGAATCAGTAAAAGGCTGCCACACTGTTTGTATCAACTGATGCATGTTGCAGAGGACCATGCAGTTTATACACAAAGCAAGACATCACGGCAACAGGCAAAGACAGGGTTTGCGAAAGGGTTTAGTTTTTCCACACACTTCTCTGGTGAAGCCATACCAATGCTACACGTGGTTTCTTAAGAAAAGTCATTTGCACAAGTGTTATGCGATTCCCTGGATTATCCCACCATTGTATACATGTTGTTGGACAGGATATCGAGGCGTATTCATGGTGGGGAGTGGTTGCGGTTCGGTAGCCTGGGGATCTCATCGCTGCTTTTTGCAGATGATGTGGTCCTGATGGCATCATCATTCCGTGATCTCCAGCACTCAGTGGATTGGTTCGCAGCCGAGTGTGAAGTGGCTGGGATGAGGATAAGCACCGCAAAATCTGAGGCCATGGTTCTTAGCAGGAAACCGATAGAGTGCCTATTCCGGGTAGTGAATGAGCCCTTATCCCAAGTGAAGAAGTTCACAAGTGAGGGGACTATGGAGCGGGAGATTGGCCAGAGAATCAGAGCAGCGGGAGCGGTATTGCAATCACTTAACCACACCGTTGTGACGAAAAGAGAACTGAGCCGGAAGGCAAAGCTCTCGACCTACCGGGCAATTTTCGTTCCTAGCCTCACCTATGGTCATGAAGGGTGGTTTACGACCGAAAGGACAAGATCACGGGTACAATCGGCCAAAATTGGTTTTCTCAGGAGGGTGGCTGGTGTCTCCCTTAGAGATAGGGTGAGAAGCTCTGCTATCCGTGAGGAACTCTGAGTAGAGTACTCTGAGGTGGTACGGGCATCTGGTAAGGATGCTCCCTGGGCGCCTACCTTGGGAGGTGTTCCAGGCAGGTCCAGCTGGAAGGAGGCCTCGGGGAGGGTCCAGGACTAGGTGGAGAGATTATATCTCCACACTAGCCTGGGAACACTTCGGGATCCCCCAGTCAGAGCTTGCTAATGTGGCTCGGGAAAGAGAAGTTTGGGGTCCCCTGCTGGAGCTGCTACCCCCGCGGACCGACTCCGGATAAGCAGATGATGTATGGATGGATTGATGAATACACGTTGCTGTGTCAAGTATTTCTGCCATTGCAGTAAAGATATTTTTTAATTTGAGCAGTGCGTGATCATTTCGGCAATAAGATAAGCATACCATGAGCCATGTTCAGCTGTCTGATATATATATGCAATTCTATTAAATGCAATGCAATGCAATGAAATACCAGACGTGGCCTTGTGTTTATTAAGCATTGATATGAATAATGGGTGTGCAGAGCAAGCAAAGTGCTTTAACATGGACAAAACAAAAAGTAATTAATGATCCTTTCACAGATTGCTTTACATTAACGTTTCTATGGACTAACTATCCGACTTCATCATTCTTGTCCTGTGACGATCTTACCAAAACGCACAGCCCCCACCCCACCTGTCCTCTACTCTTCAACGTCTTCACATTGCTTCCAGTCAGTGCTCTCCTGGCCCCTCTTCTGTGGGGAAAGGCATCACTCTTGGGCTAAACTTCATAAAGACCAGAGTGAAAATGGTGGCTAAGAAGCTGCAAAGGCTGGGGGGCGGATGCTCTAGCAGTTTGGCAGGCTTTCTTGTTGTAGATCAAAGGTTATTGATTGGCTCTAAAAGTGCTTGCTGTACTGTGCAGACTTAAGTGGGAAAGGAGACTGCTGTGTGGTGAGGCATAGGGGATGTTGAGGACACACGTGGGGAGGGGGGCGTGGGGGGTCACAGCAATAACAAGTGGAACATTGTGTGGTAGTGCGATGCAGTGATGAAAGCCCCACACTTCACTCCCATCTGAGTTATAAAGACGGGGGTTGCAATGGCAAGAGGATTTAGTGGGGAAATGTGATAATTGTAATCTTAGAGGGGATGATTGCTGCGATTAATGGGCCCAATGTAAAATCCAATGAGTTGGAAGTTCTTTAGAGAAGCCAGCATTTCCTATACCGGTAATGACCTTAGATGATACACATGGAATGGAATGGTATGGAGTTTTATCTGAATTTACAAAATTGTGTTTTCACCAGCATTTCCGTTCCATGTTTCTGGTAAGGTTTTAGTGTCCCGGACAATTGGAAGAAATTCCAGTAAAATATGATCTGTTTAATATTATATAAGCAATTGATAGGCAGGCTGCTATACAAATAATGACATTATCAAATATGGGTTATTATTGTGGGCTATATAGCAGATTACTTCTTTTTTTTTTGCAGCGTCTGCAGCCGCTATAGAGGGACTTCATGAGGAAGCTTTGGGGTAGCCTATGGTGTGTGTGTATGTATGTATGTGTGTGTATATATAATCTCTCTCTGTTAATGTGAATAGAGTTTCTGCAATATCTGTTAAAACGCACTGGAACTTGTTACTTTATGATGGGACGTTGCTGTCATAACCGTTCTGCGGGTGTATTTATAACTACGTGTCACACTGTGCAGTCGACAACAGAGCTGTTAGCGGCCTTCTTGGTTTACTAAAATAGCCTGCTTTATGAAGTTTGCTTGTTTAGCTGTGTCTGTTCTGGTGTGCATGGCCACAAGCTTTACAGTAAATGAAACTAATTTTCAATACGGTTGTTTCGTTTTGCATACGCAAACCTAGTTTTAATTTGATTACATCCTATTTAATACAATTCAAATTGTGCTTAGAGGGACCGGAAAGGTTTACGTTTTTATAAGACTTAAGCCATTGGAAAATATGAAAATTAATATCACGATTATCCTGGCCAAAATAATTGCGATAAACAATATTATCACAATTATTTATGAATGGCACTAAAATATACTGGAATCACTATCTTAAGAAACATTTCTATTGTGGCATGACACACATGATTATCTTTTTTTGTGTGATTCAGTTAGTTTTGAAACCGGTATTTCAACAAATTTGATTCATCTTTTTTTAATGTGGTGGACACAATGGGCAAGCCGAGCCTTCAGTCATAGTAGTGATTGACTGGAATGCAGGCTAATAAATAAGTTAGTATTTATCAATACAATTGGACTGTACAAGTGAGCTAGACAGCTTTTGTCAAGTAACTTGATATTTATATCATATTTATGATTATCACGATAATGGGCATTCACCACGATACGATTATCAGTATTTTTATCGCCATCCATCCATCTTCTCCCGCTTATCCGGAGTCCGGTCGCGGGGGCAGCAGCTTCAGCAAGGGACACCAAACTTCCCTTTCCCGAGCAACATCAGCAAGCTCTGACTGGGG
>JAODLL010055851.1:0-11527 GCA_026546735.1 Forbesichthys agassizii | reverse complement strand
ATAGCAAGTCAGTCAACTCACAATTTTTATTCAACATTTTTATCAGCATAATTGTGACCAACCCTCCATCATCCCTTATTGTATCTTTACCAACGTGTGTCTTTCCCATGTAGACATGTTTCTTTAAGCATGCTTCAATTTACTTTGACAAGAATAGTGTGTAGGATGTGCTCTGTACATTCCAAGCACCTTACAAAAAAAAGGCTTTATCATGCACATTTTAAAATTACTATGCATACATTTCATACAAAACTACTATGTTGCTAAGGCCATATAGGAGAACAATATAAATGTACTGCACATCAGAGTACACACTGATCTATTCATGTCCGTCTTAAAGAGTTACGTACTGGAAGAGCAGCATCAACAGTGGTACCGCTAGAAAATAATGTTGCAAACATAATTTAAGAAAATAGTTGCAATTTAGCAATGCTTCCTGTACCATTCACATATATTAAAAAATATATATATAAGAAAGAAAAAAAAACTCCTAAATGTATCTGAGAATCTAATCAGTGGTAGTTTTTAAATACTAAATAAATGTACATTCATTTAATAATAGAAAAAAAATGATGATATATGCAAGACACGCTTCTCAGTCTATTACAGCCACCCATATAACATTATCTTTGGCTTCAGGCTTCATATCTTCAATACCTCTACTAGTAATGGGTCACATCAGTTAAGCGGGTATAAAGGGAGGGAGTGGCAGGGAAATGACATTTAGTACTAAACAGACATTAGTGAGAAGACATGGCACAGGCCACTGTGGCTTACAGTCAACTGTTACACAAGTCATCATGCTTATAAACCAGTTTGGTTTGTTGCAATACTCAAATGTGGAGGCATATGTGGCACTCGGACTACCGTTCATCTAATCAGTGGTTTAAGCCTAATTAAATTACTATACGTTGTACACATATTAATAAATGTTCATGGCCAATATATTTTTATGTATTATTTCTTTAAAATCAAACTTATTTTTGTTTGTTTGGTTAGAATTCCACTGGTCTAGATAAAGTGACTTGCTTACTTGAATATGTAATGGCTGTTTCCACACCGCTATTCTGAATGAACTGTGCTGATAATTCAGACAGCTGTAGTTCTCCCCCTTCAGGTAAAAATTATCTCCATGTTCTCACCATTTGGGGTTTGACTGCAATAAGGAACAATTTTTAGCACTGCACACATGCCTAGGGACTCATGTATGATATTCCTTAATTCACAAAGCAAAAAAAAAAAAAAAAAATCTGTACCATTTACATGTTCAATAATAATCATGTTTTAATCAAACGTCTAATGACATCAACAATAAACAAGCATTTCTTGCTCAACCAGTCGCTGCCTCCTCCCCTTTAACAAATAATTCCCACACAGAAAGGAGATGCCAAGATTGAAAGATTCCAAGTAATGATCAAAACTATGCCGAAAACAAACACACAAATGTAGGCAGAGAAAGATCCTTTACCGAATAAGGCCCCAGGTATTTGGAGAAGGGTAGGGCATGTTGCTACAAAACTAAAAGCCACAGATTAAGGTGTAGTTAAAAGTGTAATGCCAGGCTAGAAACCACACAAACCTCTCCTTTAACAAGAAACTAAATAAAAGAAAATGTGCCATGTGATAAATTAAACTATCACTTGTAAGGCTGGTTTCCACCACAAGGGTGGTGGAAACCAGCCTTACAAATTATCAGTTTGGTTTGGAACTCTGACACCAGAGTACCAAGTGACTCACAGTACTCTACTCCTCCCCTTGAGTTTCTATTAGCTTAGTGTGCAACACAGGATTATGAGTGTATCTAGAACAAGTCATTGTAAAACGAGACTACTCATCAATGTCAACTACTCCACTCAATCTAAAATGACAGTATGAAAAAGATGAGTATCTAAGGCATCACAAGGTTTTAACCAGCAGCCACCGTGCTGTAGATATACATATATAAAACTCACAGAGTCCATCTTATAAGTGTTCTCCAGGTCTTCATTGCAGGTCCTGTGGAACTTCGATACGTACTTGCAGGACTCCCGTGGAACAGGACAGGAGGACGCACGGGAGAGCATCCATTTACCAGAGAGGCATTGCCTGTCAGTAGTTTCATCTCATGTGTCGCAGTATCCCGACAGAAAAGTGGTTCGCCACTAGCAAAGCAGTGTCTTGCTCACTTCCTGTTGTCCCTAAACTCGATTGCCAGAATAAACCAAATTCTTACAGTGAGGAAAACGGCGGGTCACTACAGACAAATGTTTAAAAGTAGGCACTGAACGGGAAGGATTCTTGGAAAGGAAGGCAGGTGTAGAGATCATCTCGTCTTCAGGTGCGCTAGCTAACACATTAGCTATGCGAGGGCAACACATTGGTATTGGTAGAGAGACTATCCTCTATTCGGCCCGAAAGCTCATTTGAGCGTTTGCCTGGCTCTTTGGTAGGAGGGGCTGTTGTTGGCGGAAACGTGTGTAAACCGGCCTCAGAGCCTATGTTAACTGTGATATTGGTGTAAAGGGGCAGGTATTGCCGTGACAACACCTCATACTCTAAAGTGTTCATGCCGTCCTGCTTCCATGTTTGTCGTGTCTTGGCAAGCATATTGAACCTTGAGGAAAAAAAGAAGGGGACATTAAGTGAAGCACATGGTGTAATGTAAATGTGGCTCTGAGGTGCATTGCAATTTAAGAAAACACATGCCAACAAGTTCATTCATAAAATGTCAATTTGACAACACAAACAGCAACTGGAAAACATTATGCAAATTCTCTGCCAGGGCAGAAGTGTAACAAGTCACAAGTAAAAAGACCAATTGAGAGGCCTGCTTGAGTTGATTTATATGTTCACTAATCACAAACACACAAAATACATATGTGCAGATTAATATACACATCCACAAACCTCAGTGTACATGTACAGATTAATTCTCTTCTTTTCACTAATCTTATTACACACATGCACACATTGAGATAGTTAAACAACTCTCCATTTGGATTTGGAAATATTTTTGCTACAATAATGTTCCATGCTACGGCCATTATGCCTTGTAAAATGAGCAACATTTACAGTTTACATTTACAACCGACAGCAAAAACACATGCAGCATTGTGGTATAATTGCAATCATTATGTGAATCTGTTGAGTATCTGTGTTCTAATCTAACGCGAGACCAACTGGGAGTACTGTACCTCTTTGGGTTTATGCCGTTGCCTTCGTCCAGCTTGTGTTTAATCATTTTGTAGCGGCCCACCTTCACAGATGGTCGAGAAATAGACATGCCTCCTAGGGTCACCCTGCAGAGGCACATTCATGGTTTAATAGGACGATGCAGTTATAGGCATGCCATAAGATAAGAATGGTACTGTCGGTGGATGCTTCAAAACAACACTCATCATGCACTACTGTATATACAGTGATATTTACCCTACTATAAACCGTGGAATTAAAACAGCATACTTAGTCACTCGAGAACACTTGCTGAATTCTAACTCAAAATCAAAAACACCTCTCCCTCCAATCCCTCAGAAGCTCCGCCCCACACATTGGAAACACATGACAAAAGCTAGGATATTGTTGTTGTGTGCGGTCTGCACCACTTTTGTTTGTGATCCTATTTAAAGACCCTTGGCGTTGCAGAAACACCAGATTATTTATTTTCAGCACACACACACACAAACACACAACTGCAGTACATCAGTTATGTGCACATTGAAATATAGTGTGTTTTCACACCTGACTCCAATGTCATCGTCCTCACCACCCCAGCCCCAGTAGTTGTTGGGGAAGCCATTCATTTTTAGGTAGTGCAGCGGCGCCAAGGCCGACACTCCTCCAAAGTACATATTGTATGGAAGCCTGGGAGGAACAATAGACAACACGCAAATGGAAAATCACATCATGTACTGTAGTGCTGAGGTGCCAATATGGGCAGAGCATGCTGGTCAAATACCCAATCACATACATACAGTAAAAGCTCACATGGTTGGTGTCATGCTTTAGAATGGAAGTGTTAAGCAGCAATGTAACGTACTTGTATCCAAACTTGTCCATTGCTACAGCTGCATGCTTGGGGTTGGCCTCGCAGACATACGTGTTGCGGTCGTCCTCTGGGATGAGGTCCACGTCATGAAAGAAGAGGCAGTCCCAGTCCTCCTCCCTCATTGCCTCCCGGAAGCCCACGTTCATCAGCTTGGCTCGGTTGAACGTGTAATTCCCGGCCTGGGAAGGCAACACGAGCGCTTCAGCTTAGCAAACAGGTGTGGCTTGTGTCTACGCACACGTGTGAGACAACATGGCCGCAGAGTCAACAATGATATGACAGGAGCCACGTGCACCAGGCGGGCACCAACGTTTGGCCTCAGCTCCTACGTCGGTCTTAAGATGCGCGTCTTTGTGAAAACAGGAAAGCGTTGATCGTTGCCAAGCAACACTATCCAAAATGCACCATTAACTTCTTCCTTCAAACAAGCTCTACAAGGAAAATGTATATAATATATGCTAGGCTAATGAAATAGCCGTCGAAACATGCTAAGGAAAGCAACAAAAACAGTCAGAGTGGAAATCGTTCACCAATATGATCAATAATGAATAAGGAGGACTGCAGACAGCTGTTGGCCTGTACAGTCTAGCACTATATGAAAAGCTAAAAGCTGTCAAAGGCCAAAAAGGCTTTGTCTTTTAACAGCCTGCTGACCAGGAACCTACAGTAGTATTCTTAATTTCATTTTTTGGGTATCCCCTATCACGGAGCCGTATCAAACATATTCGGCTACTACACAAGATGCGCGCCGTCATCGCTATTAAACAATGAACGCGGTGGTTGAAGGCAAACGGTTGGAGAGGTCAGAAAGAAATTGAACAATGTTTGAGAATGAGCTTCTAAAAACCTGCAAGCTTGGGGAGGATAAGATATTAAACAATAAACGTCTTGTAGCAGCACCATCATTTACATTTTTGAGTTTGTCTTATATCATGAACAATCTTTCTTAACGCCCTTATTTATTATGTAAACAAGTGCAGCCTGCTTCATTTTGTTGTGTAATCAGTATTTTGTCCATTATCATGATTAGTCTGACTTGTAAAAGTTACGCCCAGGAGCAACAGATAAAGGTCTTAAGTCTAACTGGTGCACTCGTCATAAATTATAAAATGATCTTAACTTTCAGTTCTACCAGGATGTAGTGTTACACCCAGGCGTACGCCCAGCTGGTGCACTTGACTCCAGATGACAAAACTAGTGCAGTGGTGGAGTAGGAGCTAGAGAGTAAGCATTATGTGGATTTTTACAAGGTAAAGAGTTTATACTCTTTAATCCACAACATGCAATTCTAAAAATAAAACACTAGAGGGCAATGTTTGTTCATCTTGCATTTATCATGCCTTGAAACCTTAGTGTGCATTCAAGAAAGAAAACATAAATTAATGATTTCCCAGAAGTTATTTCTAATAAGATTAGCCTAAGAAATAGACTATATACCCAGTTTTCATATACCATTTACCACTGTTTAAAAATGTAAATGTTTACCTGGTGAATGATATAAATTCCGTAATTCAACTGCTGCCGCTGCAGGAAGGGGTGCAAATAGTAGAGAAGGAACTTAAGGTGGTGTTCCCTGTTCCTGTGGGGAATAATAATGGCAGTACGATGCCGTGCCTCACAGTTGGAGGGCCTGTAGCGTCCCCCCCGGACTACTTGTGGATTCTTCCGCTGGACGTCAGCTAGAGTGAGTCCAGATGGAAAGCTAACATGGATTGGCCCACCTAAGGGATGCAAGGAGAATATTTGTTCAAAGGAAAAAAGGAGACATTCACCTTCCCCTCAAGAACATTTCAAACGGGCTCTTGCGTCCAATGCTCTATGGAAGAAAAAAACGTATGTATGTTATGTGCTGTTAATCCACAGAGGAATAAATAGTTAAGTGCAGAGAACACTCATTGTGGGATAATGACATGGTAAAAGCAGGGTCATTCTCAAGAATGCTTGCTAAACAAATCAAATAAAAAATAACACCTCTGCTTTCAATGCAATAGGGTGCTCTCTCAGGAGCTCCGCGCCTCATATTGCAAAGCCTAAGGCATCGTTGTAAGCGGGGTTCGCCACATTGTGTTCCTCGTTACATAACCGGGGTTGTGTAGAAGTATCATCTTATCTTTTCAGCACGCACAGAGAACAGTAAACTAGCGGAATGAGGAGATATTTGGTGAATTTGAAATAAAGCGTCTTAGCACTTAATAATTGCTTATTTGTAAAAGGACACTTGTATTTGGACCGATATCACGTTTACTCCCATTACAGAATTTTCTAAGTTAACACTTTGAAAAGCACATTAAATGACAACATTGTTGCTTGTCATAACAGTTCTTTGTAATGAAGGAAATAAGGTACTATCACAATTCCACATGACTCATTAGGTTGAACATATTATTCACAAAGACTTGACAATAGGAGCACGCGTATCCTTTTCCTGCTTTGTCCTATGTTTTTTTAGGTAGTTTGTTTCCATAGTCTGCTGCTGGGAACAACGCCAACAGTCTTTTTGGAATGAATAAGCCTATGCAACGCAGATGTAGTGTTCAATTACTGGTGAGAACATAAGCACAAAGAGCTTGTCCTATTGGCCTTTGGTAATAGGGCACCTGGGTATACCAATAGGTTTGCGTTACAGTAAGGGTGTAGGAAAGTTTAGACTGAAACTGTGGTAATTTAAGATGTTAGCAAACCTCTAGCACATATGATAACGGTAGGTTACTAGGTTTCTCACACAAAACGTTGCTTTAGTTAATTACATTTCTTTCAGTAACTACGCATACAGAAAATATAAGAAGGGATCGTCACTTGTGCCAGCAGACCATATGATTTTGTCAAGTAATTTGAGTCTGTCAAGATACATTCATTTAAACAGGTTTAATGCATTGAGGGCCCACTGCTGATTGACAAAGGCGTTCTTACATGCTGATTGGAAACTGTCACACTAAGCAAATGCTACATCAGTTATATACACAATGGAAGCCGCAAATGGAAATTGCTGAAATACTATTGTATACTCAATAGCTCAACTATAAATTACATTATAAAAGATTGTTGCTCATCTTAAAACAACAATCTATTAAATCAGATGTTTCAATTCAGACTTAAACCAACAGTTAGTCAAACAAGTAACAACATTTCAAAGAAGCCAATCTCCACATGGATATGATCATATTCTTTATAACCGTGTGTTCAGACTTACATTGTTCCACCCCAAGCAGGAAACTACGCTGGGATTACGATAAAGAAAAAAAAACAAAAAACCAACCCTACAAGTTTATATTGTGATCCATTCATCTGACAAATACAATGGCAAAGTAAAATAATCTCTATAGCAGTTTCACTTTCTCCATCTCTGTTTGCATCTACTTGCCAAAGAACAGGAATACTAACAAACAGAATATATCAAGGCAGATTAAATGTTTTCATATCCATTCATCCCCTTTTACACATTAACATGATAGTCAACCTGTGGGCAGCTGCGTTAACATTATAATGAGTTGTACAGATGTTTAAAGTGGTCCAAAGAATGTGGCTGATCTAGTAATCGGCATGGCGACTTGCATAAGAACCATCTTACACTCAACATCAGAGACATAGCCTAGAGAGGTGCGAGCACTTACCCACATAGGGGGACTTCACCGGGCAGAGGGACAGCTCATCTCGGCTGAAGGGAGCCATGACCAGGTGCGAGAGGTTCGAGTACACGTCCACGCCGCTGCTGCCGGAAACCACGGCGGCCGTGTGGTTGCGGGCGGCGTCCGACTTGCGGAAGATGTGGATGAAGTAGGAGACCCTCTTCTGGTAGCCCTCTCGGGACAGCAGGGCCATCACGACCAGCTGAACGCCCAGGAACATGAAGAGATAGCGCCATTTGGACTGCAGGCTCAGCAGCATGGCTGTGTCGACACGGCGACGGGAGCTTAAGCGAGGAGCGGCGTGTGGAGAGGCGTGGGCTATATAGCGGTTGCTAGCGCTCACACGTCGAAACGACGTGTTGATTGGTGAGTGAACTGTAAATGGTGGCTAACGTCAATGTAAACAAAGCATATGCAAACAGCAATGCACTGAAGCTGTAACTCCCTAATGCTTTAGATATGATGAAGGCGGACGAACAAAACAAAACAAAACAGGGAATGTATCAAGGCTATCCAAAAGGCACTTTTGGTGGGTGGTCAAGTTGGGGAAACCACAAAAAAAAAAACAACAGCACTACAAACAAATAAAAAACACAAAAACTTTACAGTGTTTACTGATTCACCACATCCCCCCGCCACAGGTCAAAGCGTGGCGGGCACCTCCAAAGCCTCGTGTTCGCTCTCTGAGCGGCTGGCGTAGGCCGGCTCCTCCACGTCATGCTGCACCCTCCGTGCAGAATCCCATTGGTCGTCGCATTCTCCCCGCCACAGTCACATCAGCACCCCCTATTCTCTCTCGCCCATCAAAAGGTCACTCACTTTAGCCTTCTCCCTCCCTGTCTATCTCCCTGTTGAGTCCCTTTTCGCTGCCTCCTGTTGTGTGCAGCGGGAGACCCCCTCCGCCAGAGCAGTCGCAGCGACTAAAGCAGAACTAGAGCATGTGATTGATAAAAGGAGGAGGTCCCTCTGTGATGCAAGCCGCAGCTTAGAGACACCGCTGAATGGGAGGGACTGACACGATGTGAACCAACATGAGGAGCTCTGTAAAAGACAAAAAAACAAAACGTAACTTTATTGTGACACAAACAGTGACCGTTTAAACACAATTATATAAAACCTTAAATGTATGCAGGACTAGATAATCTGTTTAATGTTCAAATTTAACAGAACTAGCTAGCCTATTAAAAAACACATTTTCATGTGTCCATAGTAGGGTTAAAACAAGTGGCGCTCATAACTAATCGTGTGTGTGGGTAACATTTCAGGCAAACTACTGACGCAACCAACAGAGTGCCTCGGCCTCAGGATGGTGCAACCTTTGCTTTAAATGAATGTGAACAGCAGTGGCCTGATAACCAAGTTACAAAACAAACAGGTGTTGTGCTGTGGGTCGAACAATATTCACATGGCTAACAATAACAAAGTGATTAAGTGTGCATTGCTGCTGTAAACTGTTGTGTAAGCACAAGGTAATGGTACAGAAACATCTTTCAGAGCTGGATTAAACAAATCTTATTCCACATTAGAGTAAGGAAATGTTCAGTGGCTGTGTGTTGTGTAAATAACATTCCTATTTTAGATTATATGCATTTAATTTCAGAATGAGATGGAATACCTTTTGGATTAAAAACACATTGCCAATGGTTTTCTTTTAATGTTTCAAATGTTTGAAGTTCAGTTTCAGCAAAAAAGTAAATAAAAAACATTTCACAGAATGTACATCGTCTATGCTGGTTCTCTTTGGAATTTAGAAATTTCTTTGTAAATGAACCTCTAAAATCAAGCGCGAATGACCTCAACTGTCCTAATAGAATTAGAATCTATTATTAATATGCATTTGCTAATCTCCCAATCTCTTAGTGCTGTCTGATGCAACATCCCATATATCCCACTCACAAATCAATTAATGCTTGTTAAAGTAGCCAGCCTCAAACCGCTAATCCTAATCCCACCGAGAGCAACGGAGCAATGAGCAAGAGATAAAACCATCTACAGTCAGGTGGCCAATAGCTAAGTGATAAAGTAGCACTGCACAGTTTATTTTACGTATTTTTACATTGCACAAAAAGATAAATCGAGTGACTTGCGGATGTTTCTAATTTGCATTAAAGTGGACACGGTGTTCTGGCTATTTTGCATGTCCTTTTATCCTGTTTGCTTTCTTAGAGAAGGAGTTACTTTTTATAACTAGGTTTGGTGTAACTATACCTTGACTGACACCGCTAAGAAAGAATGCTACAGGTTGTGTAATTTTGTTTTGAGGACTGGCGTGTGTGTGCGTTTTTTTATAAACTGTGCATAAGATTCCAGTTAATCCCCCAGGAGAGGTATTAAACTATTGCGCTCAAGGGATGTGATCAGTAAACCCCCTCCAGCTGAAACCCTATGCTCTCATTTGTCAGCACGACTCCTACGGTTCTTAACAACAGAAAACAGCTGACCAGCTTGATCCCCAGTGAGAGGTACTAAACCAAATATTTGTACTATGATTATGAAACCAATGATGCCTCCCTGTACTTCTAGTAGTCACCCACGGAGTTCTACAGACATCTGTGCTAGTAGGTTTTGGTTTAGAAAGCCATCCATTCTGGCTGGTTCCAGAACTGGAAACACATCGTGTTGTGCTGGGGTTTACAGTGGGGAAACCTGGCCGCCAGTGGGCTCTGTAACAATGCCAAGGACTTGACTCAACATGCACAGAGAGAAAGGCCAAGCAATTAGAATCAGATGTTCCCCCATCAAGCAAAGCATAGTGCTACATCTTTGTTGATTCAAGCGGTGTCCGTCACTTTGTTTGTGTTACTATTTACGGAGCCAAGGATGTGTAGAAATATCACACTTTTTTTTCAACACGCACAGAGAACGGTAAGATAGCTAAATGCAAGGAGATATTTGGTGAATTTGACGAAAAGTGTATTAGATTACATGTAGCTTGCAATAGCTGACTTGACCTATACATTACCACATGAGCAGTCTGGGGTCAAGATCAAGACCAGGCAGGGTATCTGCACCATTTGTGACAAAATAAGATGCCTTTCAAGACTTCAAGACCACATAATTAGAAAAGGTAGGCTACTATTCCATAATAGAAATGACAGAAATATATATTTTTAAATCTTAGAAAAGCTGTATTATACACATACATCAGTGGTTCTCAACTTTGTTTGGGTCAGCGCTCCCCTTTCACATCCCATCAAAAATATGTAATATAATTTCCCTGAACATTAATATACTATTATTATTCACGCAATAACAACTTGTGCATTGGTTGGAGAAGGTACAAAGCCATAATCCATCCATCCTCATCTGCTTATCCAGAGTCGGGTAGCGGGGGCACCAGCTCCAGCAGGGGACCCCAAACCTCCCTTTCCCGAGCTAATTGTTTCCTTACGCTGATGTTACCATTACGTTAGCATAATGCATTGATTGCATTGGCAGATCTATGTAAACATCGAGACGGTGTGATACAGCCAAGGCACAAGTGTATTTTGCATCTGCACAATAAAGCCTCAGCAACAGCGTGTTAAGCAGTGTTTCACTCGATATTGTCGAACCTCAGATTTAGGAACAACAATGCAGATTCCGTCCTGGTCGTGGAACAACGGACCAGCTCTTTACTCTCGCACGGATCCTGGAGGGGGCCTGGGAGTATGCCCTTCCTGTCTACATGTGTTTTGTAGATCTGGAGAAGGCGTATGACCGGGTCCCCCGGGAGATCCTGTGGGAGGTGCTGCAGGAGTATGGGGTGAGGGGGTCCCTTTTAAGTGCAATCCAATCCCTGTACGCACAAAGCGTGAGCCGTGTACGGATTCTCGGCAGTAAGTCGGACTCGTTTCAGGTGGGGGTTGGTCTCCGCCAGGGCTGCGCTTTATCACCA
>JAODLL010055830.1:0-15000 GCA_026546735.1 Forbesichthys agassizii | reverse complement strand
TGCACATCTGTCTGTTGCCCGTAAAGGTGGAGTCAGGGGTTCTGCAGAGAGATTGTTGATATTTAAACTCAAAAATACCTCCCCCTTCAATTCCATAGGGTGCTCTCTCAGAAGCCCCGCCCCACACATTTGAAACACATTGCCAAGGTTAGGAATATGCTGTGTTTGTTTGTTTGTTTGTTTGTTTGTTTGTTTGTTTGTTTGTTTATATTGTCATTTACAGAGCCAGTGCTGTGTAGAAACACCAGATACTTTTTTCTGCACGCATACAGAATGAGCAGCTAGTGGATGTGAGATATTCGCTGAATTTGACAAACAAAGTTAGCCTACAATAGCTGACTCCACCTTTAAACACAGGCTTTCAAAAGGGGAATGGAACTGAATCACATCTTTCACAAACCGTGTACTTTTCCACTCTGTCCTGGGGCTCTGGGAGAACCCCTGCACACCCACCCTGTGTGCTAACAATGACTGCTATATGACTTAATAATAGTGCCATTGCTAGCATAGAAGATGCTATGCCTTGGTTCTGGAACAGGGGAAGGACTATAGGCTATGGGACATTCACAGAATTAAGAATTTAGAAATGACCCCAGAGATAACTTCCTCTTTCAGTTTTAGTCAGAGAATCCTGAGTACAGACTTGTATTTCTTGGAGGCTACATTGCCTCCATATCTTCTATATACTGTTAATATACTGTTTTTTTCTTTTTCTGTTTTTTTTACAGCTATCTTGTTCAAATTAGAAGTGACACATTTCAGAAGAGCTCAGAAAACAGCCACATTGACCTGTGAATGTTGCACACACAGGAAAAGCATCACGAGCCACCAGCATGTGTCTGGTTCTTCCTGTCTGTTAAACCACATTCAGAAAAGGCTTTTTCAACGTAAGAGTGGAAAGTTCTTTTCAACTCCCTCTGTTTCCTTCCACCCTCATGCACCGATTCACCATCATTGCAGCTTCAGTTGCTTAGATATAGCCGTACACACAACGTCATAACCTCAAATGTGAAAATACATTAGTATTCAGAACTTCATAACAGCCACACCATAGACAATAACATAAACGGCATGTCTCTGCCTCTCATTTGTCAGCAGCAAATCAACAACAGGGGAACACACACTGTTCCGCTGTAATTAATTCTACGCGAAGTATAACATAATATGTGGAACCTCTTCATAGAAAACCGTGTAGCCAAGTCGATGTTATGAAGAAGTGTTAGAGAATTCAAAATGAGCATAATGGGCCTCTCACTTCACACCACACCTGCCATCGCACCCCTTCCCCACAGTAGTGCTGCTGACACCGACACAGAGCCCAGCCCACCACCGCCACAGGGCCACAGGCCCGCATGAACTGGTGTAATATTCTCTGAAGAAAAAAGAAAAGAAAAATGAGAGTTCCTGTCACACCATGCATGTGAGGTAGGTCCCTTTTTTTAAAATAAATAGACGGAAGTGTAAGCCTGCGCTGCATGTCTGCAAAGAGGCCGCCCCTCATAAGCTGCTGACAACCCTATCAAGGGAATCACTAAGTGACTCAATTGCCTCTACAGATAATGAGCCTCGATATTCATCTGCATGACTTTTTACCAAACGAGTCGAATTACAAATCATCTTTAGATTTTTGATTGCATCAATACCAGTGTATGGGCTCAACATATTCTTGTCAGACATTCTGTCAAAATGAGCGTATTTGTGCTGGTCTACCAAGAACGCCAGTTAGTACATGTGGTAACAGGCCACATGTAGAGATAGAAAGACCCATGTGACTTGTGAAAACCGTACAGGAAATTGCATCGTATAGCTGCAAAAAATACCTTTATTGTCACACAATGTGGCATGACAAGATGCATTACTCACCATGTTAACTCTTCATACCGGTTTATTTTGTACATATTTAGAACATATTTAGAACTAGCTGCTTGACCGCTATTTGTCTGCAGCATATAGAAGTTTGCTCATGTAGGTGTCTAAAAGGTTTACTTAACAAAAAGTGTCACACAGTTGAATATCTATTGGCAATAGTGTTTCAAATTTCAATATTTTGGAAATAAAAAACAATACAAAACAACATGAATGTGCTGTAGCAGGGAAAGGAATACACCAACACCGTTACATCTCTCTCTGATGACAAGATACAGTAAACCTGAAGCTTGATCTAGAGATGCAGAGTGAACAGGCTTAGCCCTCCCAATGAGATGAGCAAAACATACACATAGCATGTTAATCTGATTCCTTACTAAGAGCTTATTTTGTAAATATCTTTGATACTTTTAAAACTACTACTATAAAGATGACAACAGATTGACTGTAGACAAGCATAATTCAAATCAAAATTTTCTATTTTCTTATAATTATTTACAGTTAATTATGAAATACCTTGTTATTTTGAGATCCTTATCTCATAATTCTGAGAAAAGGTCTTGTCATTTAAAGACAGACTTCCTTGAGATCTAGCAATAAGGTACAGATTTGGCAAACTGACAGTAGTGTACATGAGATCATGTAACATGGCAGATACAGTATATTGTATTTTGGCTGATCCCATAGCCTCCACCACCACATTGCACTATCTAGCTACAGTATGTTCAGGCACAGAGTGTGACAGACAGACAGACAGACAGACAGACAGACAGACAGACAGACAGACAGCTACCACTGTCCTTGCGTCTGTCTGAGACCTAGCTAGTATGGGCTGTGTTAGTATTGTTTTTAAATCTCTTTTAAAAACCCACCTATTCTCATTGGCCTTTCACAACAGACCTTGACATTTGTGATTGCATTGTTTGTTTTTTATGTTTTACTTACTGTTTTATTTGGGCTCTGTGTTTGTTAATGCATTTTATGTTTTTATAATATGAGCTGTCTATTTTATTTATTGATTTTACTGTACAGCACTTTGTGACCACTTCTGTTGTTTGAAAGCGTTTTATAAATAAATTTGAATTGAATTGAATTGAATAGTATTGACCCGTGGAGCTACTGTGCACTATATCCACGTCTAACATCTAAGCCACTAAGTCAGAGAAGAGTCATGTATCTGTGATGCACAGTTAATAATCATTAAGGTAAAGTTCCACATTGGATAAGAGTTATAAAAGTATATCTTGTCCACCTACGTGACGTCATGTAGGTGACGCAATGCAAGATAATATAAACAAAACATACATGGCTCATACTGCATGTATGCTACTCAAAACATGTGCATGTGTGGCCTACAGTCCACAGATGCATCGTATAACCACCCCACTGTTACATAAGCCACTAATATCGCCTTGTAGTCCGCGACAGCAGCTGTCTGTTCTGTGTGCATGCTGGAAATAACACTGTGTTCCTACACAGCCCCCTGGCTCTGTACACTGAAACACAGACAAGGTGGTGCAGACCGCACCACACAACACCTGCATCCTTGGCAATCCGTGACCAATTTTGGGGACGGACAGGTGTCTTTGTTTTGATGAGTTCAAATGTCAAGAATCTTTCTCCAGCAGCGCTGACTCAAAGAAGGTCCCGGGTTCGAGACCCGGTGGTCCCGGCCTTTCTGTGTCTGTGTGGGTTTCCTCCGGTTGCTCCGGTTTCCCCCTCTATCTAAAAATATGTCAGGTTCACCCTCCAGCCAGTGCCATTGAGCAGTGACACTGTCTCCAATCTGGAGG
The DNA here is from genome assembly GCA_026546735.1 of Forbesichthys agassizii. Taxonomy (NCBI): domain Eukaryota; kingdom Metazoa; phylum Chordata; class Actinopteri; order Percopsiformes; family Amblyopsidae; genus Forbesichthys; species Forbesichthys agassizii. The sequence continues at coordinate 11,341 of JAODLL010055830.1, read as the reverse complement.
TGGTCCCCGGGCGCTACACAGCGGCTGCCCACTGCTCCCTTGAGGAATGGGTTAAATGCAGAGGATGAATTTCACCACATGTATGTGTATGTGACAATAAAAACACCTTTACCATTCTACTGACATATCACAGCACAACTGCTGTATCCAAGCATCTCTTCCAATTGTAATAACTGACTCATTACTACAGTTCATCTAAATATTAGAAGAAATAGATAGAAGATATAAAAAGTAAATAAATGTGCTCATGATAATTTTGAGAGGTTGAATGCAAATGACTGTAATATCCATGCAAGAAGCAAAAACAGTTAGCCTACCTCACGTCACACCAACTACATGTTTAAATACAAGAAAAGGTGCTATTTTTAAACAGTTTGAAGCATGATCTGGTTAGTAAACGCTCTGCATTTCACCCAGTACACAGAACTTACTGTACAATACATTATAATTATACACATACTGTCAACCATGCAGTATTACTTTACTATGACAATCACGCAAACCCAAGCAAGTCAAATTGTGCTTCAAAAATAAGAGATCATTTCTGCGGAGACCAAATTGTGCAATAGTACCAGTCACAGTGCTTTTCAACACACACCCATCTCTCTGAGTATAGGTTTACATTCATACCGATCCTTGTTAAGTGGCGAGATCATTACATGGAAAAGTTATCATAATATGCAAGCATGCTTGTTTATCCACTGTAGAACAAAACTAGGCTAACAGTGGCATTCCAGTCTTTTGTAATTAGTAAATAATTTTATCACAACTTTTGAAAGCAGAACACCCCTCCCCCACTTAAAGAAGGGCTCACATTCCCATAATATTACATGGTTTATTGTCCTGATTGGTTGAAAATTGGCCAATTGTCTGCCTGCACCCGAGTTTGTCAAAGGTTTGTTGTTCAGGGTGGTTTAAGGCGGTTACTGATTTGAAACCAATAGCTCCGTCACTGCTATGCCAGACGATTGTTGTAGCTGGTGGTTTTGGCAAGACCGGGATGGTCCCCCGAGGCCAACAATGGCGTGGACGGAGTCCTGAAACCTAAGGGCTTCATCTGTGAGCTGAGGCTGTAAATAGAGAGATGGCTGTTCCTGGGAACACTGCATACCAAACAGGTCCGGACACAAACAAGCACACAGGCATGCAGAAGGAATATGTACAGTAAAAAACACGTTTGTTGATTATGTATTACAAAACTATTACAAATATAAATACATTAAAAAAATATGAAATGCTATTATTGAATTATGGGTACAATACAGTAGACTATATACACATTTTTTGTTTAACTTTTTTTTTTGTTCCATGTTAAAGATACTAATACTGCATTAGATTAAAGCTGCTTTATGGCATGACATCACACCAGTCACACCTGGAGCTCTGATGCTGAGCCTCACTAGGAGGTTGTTGATATTTATTTATCTTTCTTTTTTAGCTAGCTATCCATGCAACTCTCCTGTCTAATGTGTGTCAGCTTTAATATCTGCCCCATCACAATAAAGAAAGGGATGTTATAGGACAGGAATAATTTTGTGCATAAGCCTGGAACAAGCTTGAGAATAAAGTGTTAAACTAATAAGATTATGACCAAGATATAAAATGTATAAAATATATTACAGTATCACCACTCCCTAATATTGTCATTATGTTGGTCACATGAGTTTTTTTTGGAGGGAAGCACATGCCACTGAAAAACCAAAACAATATTCCACCATATAGCATTCAGGTCCAGCCACACAATGCTACACAATACATTCATGGTGTTGTCAGTGGTATCACTAAACAAAAACCACTGCCAACAATGAGAGCCAGGTTTCAGCAATGGTCACCTTAGCCTAAAAGCTGCTGCTGCAATGTGCTAAGGCTCTCAGAATCTATAGAGCAGCAGTAGCTTGACCCCAACCTACCAAAAGGTTTCTCGGGACTCTCCAGGTGTGTGCTGATGCCCACTGACAAATCACATCCATGATGATAGTCACCATAACACATTTATGTGTAAACATCAAGCAATCATCAATCATCCCTGCTAAAAAATCCAGCATTGCTGGTCACCACCATAAGGTATGTTTTGCTGGTCCCCCGGCATCCCATGCTGTTTGATGGTGTACCAGCATCCCATGCTGGTTGCTGGTGTGCTGGTATACCAGCTAGACCAGCACTACACCAGCACTAACCAGTGTGAACTATGGATTCTGGACTTTTTAGCAGGGATACCACCATTAAACAAATGTCTGATACTGCACGGACAGGAATAAGGCCCATGAAATGGGTCATTTATGATAGGTAGCACTGGGAAAGACACACTAGTACAATAAACAACGTAGAACATGAAAAAAAGTAGCGCCTTAACAAGCATCTTGCATTTTCCTATGTTAAAGCATGTGCTGTCAAGTCCTTCTTTCAACTACATGCTAGCTAGCGTTCATGGTAACCTTTGCATAAGTGCTACTTTGGATAAAGCAAACCGGCAGGCATTTCTCCGGGGGTAGGCCTGATGTTGTCCTGATGAGAATCACAATGCAAAAACGCATAGGTAAACAAGGAGTGGCTGTTGCTTAGCAACATGCACAGGTAGAGGGCATTTAAAGTAGGCCCAGTAAAACCAGAAAGACAAAACAGGTGGGCCTCATTTACCATTTCATGCACACACATACGTACCACAAGCATTTGAAAATAAGATGGGCTATAGGCTGTCCTAGAATACTGAATGTCTTCAGTAGAGGTATATTGTGGTGGCAGTATCTGGGGCTGGCTAATGGTAGGTTAAAAAAGTATTATATACTGTACAACAAATTTAAAAGTAGGATATAGGAACATAATAGTTACAAATACATATATGGAAATGTTGAGTGTTCAGGTGTGAATAATGTAGCACTAATCTACAGGTCTCCTGACAAGACCATCGAGTTCAAGTGTGAGGCTACTAGTTCTACTGTTTACACTGGGGAATCCATTATTGATATGGCCACTTCCAAACAAAATACCACAACATACACTAAGCATAACTTCACTGCATATGTGACAAATAGAAACATCTGCAGTATAACCACTAGGGAATCAGCAAATAGCAATTGCAAGGTAGCGCATCATAAAAGCATGTTTGGTCAATCATTCTTTACGGTAAAAGGAATACCGTACATATGTGGAATGCCTTACCACAAACTAATCTAACAACTTTTAATAACATGGTAAAACTTTGGCTGAAACAAACTCAAACATGTCATCATTGATTCTGTTCATTGAAAGGCCTTGAAAGGCCTTGCGTAGCAAATCGGCTTTGTTGTTGTGAGCAGTGTCCGCCACTTTGTTTACTGGTAGGCCTATGTTCCCATTTACGGAGTTATGGCTGTGTAGAAGTACTGGATAACTTTTTCAGCACGCACGGAGAACGGTAAGATAGCGAAATAGAGATATTTGGTGAATTTGACAAAATGCGTAGGCTATTAGCTTACAATTAGCTTGCATTTTCACAACACGTGCAGTAATGCAACGCTTTTGAGTCTCTCATCAGCTAAACCAATGTCTTTTCCAAAGAACTTCCGTTTTTGTCATTTTACCCATGGCAGAGAAGGCGATGAGTCAAGAACACTTTTAGATCATCTTAAAACAAAGCATGTAGGATAAATGAGAATTGTGTGAAGACAGCCATGTTCAGCCGTAAACATGCTTTCAAAAAGTGTGTCAAATAAGCTTCTAGCTGGACCCTGAACACAGTGCCTCATTGTGTGAAATGGCACTGCTGAGGGTGTGTTTACAAAAACACAGAGACACACAACGTGATAATATCTAAATACAGTTTAAACATGTGTATCACAACTAAATGGGGGTGTCAGTGTAAGGTTCAGAACCCCATGTTGAGTTGATAATTCATTTGAGACTTGGACCAAATATAACTGCTTTAGCTGGAGCAAGAGCGGGGTGTACACTGCAATAAATGTAGTGCATTGTCACTTACACAGTAGCATGGCCCTAAAATACCAGACAGAAGCCTGTACTGAAACAAAACAATCTAGGTTTCTACATTCTGGTTTTATGTGACACAAGCATCAAACTTGCCTCCGCCTACTGCAGCACAACCGTTCATGAAGAAATATGATAACAATTATGATTCATATGTTCTGCTAAAAATAATATTACAACCATATTATATCTATACTGTAACAGTTTTTTCAGTTTGCCGTAAATATATTCATAAGCACCATAGAAGTAATCGATAAATCTGAACAATTTTTAGATTTTGTTTTAGCTGGATATATTTTCAACAGAATTGACTAGAATAACTTTAAAAAGCCCAAACAGCCTTTCATTCGGCTTCTTCTCAGTGGCCTGAATGTGTTCAGAGTCTGACCTGTTATGTTGCATAACTGCAGTTATCAAAAGGCGTGACCTGATATTCCACAGCGCTACTTAAGACATGAATCGCTTGTGTTTTTCCTTTAGGGTTGATATGAGTTATGTAGGCTACCTACACCTAAAAGATTCAAGGTATCGTAGCATGGACATTAATCTGATTATTTAGCAATGAGAAACTGCAGAGAATGTTTTTGCAACTTCTTAGCTCAATGGAGCAGGATGCTTCACAGTATTTCAGTTACTCAGTTACTATATTGCATTTAAGTAGAACATGTATTAAAATGTTCATTTAAAAGTAATACTGTAGACTTTGTCAAAGAAAATAAATCACAACTTAAATCCATTCAGGCTCATTAGTGAGGCAGGGTGATATTTACCGTCTTTTACAATGTTTCATCATTGTAACAGTATTGCAATATAGCATTGTTTTCTGCAAACTAAATTAAGAAATTGTATAAAATAGCATCTTGTAATGCTTATTTTTGCCCATTCCAATGAAACTACTAACAAATAAACAACACCATGATCATATCTCATGAGGCGCCTTGTGATCAAATCATGTAAAACCGACAAAAAAAACAGCAAACAGGATTTGGTCATGTATCGATCAGCCGTCATTGTCAGCTAAAATCAATGTGAGCACCCATATAAGTCCGGTTTACAGCTCACACACTCACCACAGGACAATGAGGTGCCAGTCCTGGCTTGTCTCGTGTGGGAGACAGTTGCAACACTAGGAGTTGCTCAATGGGTTGTTTTTTTTTTTTACAATTATTTATCCAGGGAGTGTTTTGATTATAGTAGGCCTGCTCTTATGCACTACCTTGTTATTCATTTTATATAGATAATACATACTACTGCTTGGGAACTGCAATAGTTCTGTAGTCAATGTGCGACTCCACTCGATTTAGAAGGTCTGGCTCAATGGTTGATAAAACAATAGTAGATGAAGAAGGGACAAGGAATATAACTTTGCCCATATTTTCCCAGTGGATTCCGTCTACTTCAAAAATAGCAACTGCCGTTGAAATAAATCCCGTTATTAAGAAATACAGGGAATGGCAATGGAAACCAAGTTCTGCTATGATACCATTGTGGAACTGCACACCTCGTTAGCTACTTGGATATGATCAACTCTGAAGAATGGGGGGAACAATTCTGGAATGACCAAAACACACTCCGCTCATGCTGGCCTGTTACCATAAATCTCCCGAGGGACAAACACCTGATTGTTGTGGAATAGCAGTTAACGTGACAAGCAACCATGCTTATATACAATGCTTCTGCAGCATCAGCTAGAAACACTCAAGAAGCGTCATGCAGCATTTCGCCATCAGAATAAACAAAGCTGTTTAGGGCTAAGCACATGCTTTATGCTTACACCTTACTATGCATGTTACTGTCAGACAATGTGTGTATTTAGAAATAGTCCTTGACCGTTTTAATGTATGTAATGACACAGACTATGAAGTCCGATCCCATCTCTCTGCCTACGTCTGTTCCAGCTGGGCCAGGTCTAATGATCTTATTACAGGCTAGGACTTGTTGACTTTGCATCGAAACAGGAGCCAACTTGACACAACAGTCCAGCCTCCCTTCCCTTTATGAGCCTGTATGACAGACAGAGCCCTCATGGACCAAACACACTACTGTGTGTAGTTTACTGCCCAGTAGTCCCATAGTGCCGATCTCTTCACACTTCAGCCCTCTATGGCACCACGCTCATTTACAATCCAAATCAGGGTGGGCAGAGCATGGACTAAAAGCACTGGATAAAATGCAAACGTATACCGAGTAAAACAAAAGCACTATTGGCCAGTGGTGCCTTAAAGGTATAGTCAGTCATTCTGAGAAAAGCTTGCCCATATTTGAAGTCAAATTAAACAAAAACACACGCCATAGGGTGCTCCTTCAGAAGCTCCGCCCCACACATTGGAAATGCACTGCCAAGGATATAGCGTTGTATGGTGAGGTCTGCACCACTTTGTTTGTGTTTCCATTTAGAGCCAGGGCTCTTATTTTTTCAGCATGCACAGATAATGGGAAGCTAGCGGACCACGAGGAGATATTAGCTGACCAAAGTGTTAGCATACGATAGCTAACTATAAATAAATATATAATGTGCTGTTGTGACAAGCATGAAACCAAATCTAAACTAGATTTGGTTTGGTCAATTCTGAATGCCAATCTAATCAAGTGATTCACTAACTAAAGTAAATAGGTTGAGGAGAATATCAACATAAGCATTAAATACAGCTTTGAACAAGTATCACATATCAATGGGGCACTAACTGTCATGTCTTGTTTTGTAGAGCAAATTTCTTGTGAAACAGGAAGCATGTTTTTATCTTTGCTGCAGCAAGCAAACTGCACCAACATTGGGTATCACAACTTAACTCCTTAATGGAAGAATAGAACATAACTACAACATGTTTACTAAACGTATTGCATAAAGATTAACTAATATAGTTGTTTGTCATGTACAGGGAATTACAGTGAAAAACAAAGCAGTGAAAAACCTGTTCACCCTCTGCATAGAAGCTGGGCAACATTGCACTGATGAACTGGAGATGTTTTGATGCAATAGAAACATATTTCATACAAAAGACATGAGAATGGTGAAATACAAGATTCTCATGTAGTAATGAAGTTGTGTCTTTAGCTAACAATAATGTTAGTAATAATAATAATAAAAGTCCATGACACACATCCTAATTAACATGAATGGTAATTACTAGCATTGCTAAACAGTGAAAAGCGTGGGCTTGGTCAGGGGGCTTGCAGAACCCTGTTCCCTCCCTGGTTGCAACACCATATAAGGCAATGATCTTTACAAGAAAAGAAACCATAGCCTTTCATCTCTATACAGGAGATACAGTCTCTAACAATGAATGGGAATTCATATAGTTTTCCTTATTAATTTGGAATTCATATTCATCATGATGTGTACGTTCTAACGTCTACTCATTTCGGATAACGCTCACAATCTGAAATCTATCAAAGTATGTATTGTGTAATATTATTAAACTGGTTTAGAAGTGATTAAGGAAATAGTTCAATGTATCATGTGTGGCAGTATAATTCTAAAAGAAAACTTTCGCACCCTCAAACAAGTTACTTCTGCATTTTGCTATGCATGCATTTACATGTATTATAAATAGTGTATATGTTATCATATACAACATGCATATCATACACAGTATATATGTGGGTATCATTAAAAAAAAAAAAAGATGTAAACCATAAAATTTGCTAAAATACGAAGATATCAATTAGTCACCAACCTCAAAGACAGATGACTTGGGTGAAAGGCTCCATAACAGCAATAGAACACACCCGATCACACTAGCCAAGCAACCCGAAAACAAACAAAAATGGTGAAAACCAACAGAAAGCAGTGAAATAATCCCAGGTGTGTCTCTGGATCGCACAGGGGTCTGTGTTGTGTGAAGGTGTGGACCACCGGCCTCACACACACCTCTACCTTACCGATTAAACAAGAAGAGGAGAAGGAGAAACAAAATAGCGCAATGGCTACTGGTTGAAACTGAAAAAGGAGAAGTGCAGTGAAGCAACTTCCTCTACCAGTGAGTCACACAGCACTGCCACCATTGGCAGAAGAGCCTTGTCGCACAGACCTTGCACCTGACCAATGAGGAATTAGGATGGGCCCTCTATGCAAATACCTTCAGGTGAGTTCGGCGGCAGCTGGTGATTGGCTGTGGAGCGTGACAGGGGGGAGGGGAGAGCAGAGAGCAGACACACCCAACCAGCAGGCTGACAGACGAGTTTCTCCCCTTTGGGGGTGGGGGGAAGGGGGGGGGGGGGAGGCATAGAGTTGGACAGGTAGGCACTCAGTTTAGACTTTGACCAGAGAATATGGAGCAATCAAGCCAGTGAATAATAGGATGAGAGAAGAGTTAGGTCATGGAAGAAACCAACAGCAACAAAACACAGTAGCTGTGTGTCATTACCAAGTGAATGGCAGGTAAAGAGATGACTTCAGGGGGAAATCCCTGTAGCAATAGGAACCCCTAAAGTAGGTGGCACAAGGAAAAGATAGAAAATATATGAATATAGGCCAACAAAACAGCCTCACCTGACTACACTTTGTCATATTGTACACCCGCACCCCTCCTCCCGCAACCACATAATGCAGAGCTAGCTGATGATGTTTTCTTGTGGTCACCGATCACTGAAATGTTCCTTTTTAGGTGGAAAAATAGATGTGACGTTCAGCTAGAATCATCTCAAAACCCCCCACCAACACGACTCACAACACCCTCTTGGTCAACATCTGCTCTAAATCTGAACTCATTTCGTTTTATTCACAAGGTTGTAGCATTAAATCTGTTGAGTCAGCCCATTTGATGGGAAGTCAAACCACTAGGTCAGTATTTTTCAAGCATATGTCTGCTCTTACACCAGGAATAAGCACCAGTTGTTAAGGAACGTTTGTTGGGGAGTGTAATTATTAAAATTAACTGGAACTATGTGAATACCTAATATGCTGTGTTGGGAAATCATTTGGACGCTACTGCTCAAAAACAATCTCTTAATCTATTTAAGCATGTGCGTTTAAGTGAATCGACACATACACCATAGGTCTACAAACATCTCACTTGCTGTGTCATGACTCATGGGCGTATTTATAGTTTTCCAGTGTAAAGATATTTTGATCTTGAGTAGAAAATTAATTGTTAACAAAGCAAAGTATAAAATAAATTATGCAAGAGAATTTAGACTGCTCATCTACATTTGAACCATTGAACTGGCAGCAGAATTATAGGGGAATGCCGAAAACTGTTGGTAGCAAAATACACATTTTAGACCACTGCATCCACCCATTTCCTATGCACTTTAAGTTATCTAGTTTACACACACAAAGCAGTGTCCTTTATTTCATAGCAATCACATCATATAACATGCTGGTAGCACAATAAATACAATTACATTTTGTTAATGTGCCACTCTACTAAGTTATAGTCAGTTATTCTGGAGAAAGCTTTTTGATTTGTTAACCCTTATTAAGAGGTCCTTAAATAACAAATTTTCCCTTGTGACAAAGAAATGTCAGCTTCACAAAAACTACTGTAAAAAAAAAATATTTCAGCCTTAAATATATGTACAGTATAACATATGAATTATATTTGGACGGAGGGGGGTTGGTATATTTGTATTTATTTACACGTATATTTATGTGTATTTTTATCACCATCATCATCATCATGGCCTGAGATGGGTCATTGACAGCAACATTGAATTTGATGCGACATTATTTTTTCTAGTGTCAGATTATGTTAAAAGGGTTAAAACAAAAAAAACTCGCACTCGAGGTCAAAATAACAAATAATGGCAGCTTCCCAAAAACTGCTGTAACAATGTTCATATTTTGTCGACTTTAAAAGAGTCAATCTTTTAAAACCTGCCTGACATATCAAATATTAATTCTATTTTGGGTATTTTAACCCTTTAAAGGTTAGTGTGTTTCTGAGGCCTCCTCTGTTTAAGCCTCAGAGTCCTCAGAGGAGGATGAGGAGCCATATTCTCACTTGCTGCATGATTATTTCCAGAGCCTCCCTCTGTGTGCTGTAATGTCTTGCAGTCTGCAGAATGACTACTCACTACTGCTCACACTTATAACCATGCTACAGTGCACCTGCATAAACAACCTGAACGAGAACCAAAACAAAGTCCAATTTTGTTTTGGTTATCGCTGCTCATCGTTTTTTATTATTGAATAAGTTTATAATGCAGTGACCTTCTAAGAGAGAATGCTTATTAAATTGTACACACACATACTTTTTTCTTTTACACAAACACAACATTATCAAATAACAATAGCGACACACACTTATCATTGCAGGTAAATTAAAAAAGTGTGACATTTTTTGCACCATGCTCTGACTGTATAAAAAGTAGCGTTATCTGGTGGACAACTATAAAAAAGTAATATTGATAGCTAGTAGTCAAAAATGAAATCTTAACATAAAGCAATATTAATTTACAGTATATTAAGACAAATGTTGGATAAAAAACTGCCTTTTCAATGGGTTTGAAATGGACATTTTTTGTCGTTAGGAACAAATGTGTCTATTTTATTGTAGCTTAGCCAGTATAGGCTAATATAATGAAATACGGCAATTACATTTTTTTTTTTAAATAAATATATATCCTGATTCATGGCTCGAAAAGAAAAAAATTGAATGGCATAAAATGTATTGTGAATCTCTTAAGGGTAAATATTTGCACTCGATAAAAACAAAAACACCTCTTCATTCAATGCCATAGACTACGCTCTAAGAAGTTGCCTTACACATTGGACACACATTGCCAAGGCTGGGATAGCGTTGTTAAACATACTCAAATATTCATTAACAGACAATATTATCATAAGGCTTGTGTAAGCAGAATTTGACAACACTAATCAATTATAATAGCTTGGCCTTGTGCATATGTGTTTGTGTGCGTGAATGAATACATTTGTATCACATGCAACATCTGGCAACCAGAGTATAATTTTGTGCTCTATTATTCAATATTCTCTAAATCATCTATACCGATTTGGTTCTAAGCTAATAATTTGAAAGCTACCAATTTATGTATCATGAAATGTAGGCTAATTTATCTGGTTTAGAAGTGATTTGCGAACTGTCAATTTGTCATTTTTGAACTATTCTCGCTATAGCAAGTTGTATGTGTTGCAGGCATGTAGCCCTGTCAAGATAACAATTTGTGTAAGCCGATAAATTGTCCCAGAAATAATTGCGATAAACGATATTATTGTCAGAATCATATAAACGATGTTGTTCCACTATTGTCATGTGACCTCAATTGTTTGTTATGATTCGTTAAACCAATTTCGAGAGCACAAAAGCAGCACAACATGGCTAACTTTCTTATGTCAGCTGTAACGTTTCGCTGGTCTCGCCGGGGTAGGACGACCGGGGAGACGGACCACATCCCCAGTGCCTCACGCCCTCAC
>JAODLL010055819.1:0-18636 GCA_026546735.1 Forbesichthys agassizii | reverse complement strand
GGAGCTTCTCTTGCATCCCTGTGGAGGTTGGGGACATAGAACCTGAGTGGGAAATGTTTAAAGCTTCCATTGCTGAATCTGTGGTGAAGAGCTGTGGTCTCAAGGTCTTAGGTGCCTCAAGGGGCGGTAACCCTCGAACACAGTGGTAGACACCAGTGGTCAGGGAAGCCGTCCGACAGAAGGTTTGGGGTCCCCTGCTGAAGCTGCTGCCCCCGCGACTTAACTCCGTATAAGCGGATGACGATGGATGAATGGATGGTTTGTCCTGGGTAATTTATTCTACCCGAATATGGCCCTAATGCAATAATGTTGGGTATTTCTACCAGTCTGCCATTTTCGTCCCTCTAAATTCCTACATTGTATTTCCGTATTCCATACCATATTCCATATTTATCAACTGTTTTAAACACTGTTTTATTTATGACACAATAACGTTCCAAGAAAAGGTCAACGTCGGCATCAGCCACTCTTCCTGTCCAGAATTTAAGAACTAAATTAACTTCTTCAATAAACGAAGTATGTACTTCCCATTGTTTTCAACATTGGGCATCTTTCGCCAAATGAAAGCTAACAAATCATTGTATACCAGCTTCTTCATAAAATACTATTTCATATTATTTTATATCCGGTTGCGCAGTGAATGAGAGAATATCAAGTGGATTTACCCACTCTGTATCAAATAGCAGATATTCTACAACATATTCACTGTTAAGCGCCCTCACCAATATAACAGCCTTGCCCAGAATCTATCAATTCTAGGCGTCATGAGACTTTATTCAAAACACAAATATATAATTTGCTGAGGAGTGTTTTCACAGTTGGAGATTAAATGGTAAAAATCTACACAATCTCACCTTACATTTGCTGCATGGGGCTTGCAGATTGCTTGAGAGGAATTATTTAGCAATTTACGATATGCTTCTTCATCGGCTTGGTGTTAAAATAATGTTTCCTTTGGGCAAAGATTTGGATATATTGAGAGTTAAGAGGCTTCTCATTCAATGTGTATTACATGTGGCATTAACAAATCATAATTAAAATCTTTCTGGGCTTTGTTTGAGCGTGGGGGGAGGAAGGTCATCCTCAGCCTGGGGGCTCTCACTTCACTCAATGTCAATATGAATGCACTGATCTAGAATATGATATGTAGATATACAATATATATATAAAATAATAATATATATATATAATTATCACGTACCGGTAAAGTGATTAATCAATCACATGTTGCTGAGCAGAAGGTTCACTGCACAGAGTGTACTGTATAGATAGTTGGAATCTTTTGGTGTCCAACAAGCTTTAAAGCTGAATGCAGATTAGCACTGTAGACTATTTGTTTACTTTTTAAACCAGCGTGCGTATGGAATCGATCTGGTTTTCTGTCAATATGTCCTCAACCATGAACATGTAGTAACTGGTAAAGGTGTTTTTATTGTCACATAACGAAATTGATCCTCTGCATTTAACCCATTCCTCACGGGAGCAGTGGGCAGCCACGGTGCAGTGTCCGGGGACCAACTCCAGATTGTTGGCAGTGTCACTGGTCAGATGGCACTGACTGGAGAATGAGCCTTACATGTATTTTGATAGTGGGGAAACCGGAGCACCCAGAGGAAACCCACGCAGGCCATGCAAACTCCACACAGAAAAGTCAGGACGACCGGGGTTCGAAACCAGGACCTTCTTGCTGTGATGCCACAGTGCCATCCACTGGGCCACAACTATTTTAACTATAGCCAAATTAGCAGAATGGTAGACAAAGTTGCTACAAAGATTTCATGTGTGGCTATGTGTGCGTGTGTGTGTGTGTGTGTGTGTGTGTCAAAGAACATGCTGTAAAATATCAGCTATAATGTTGGGCATATTGTACAATATAGTGACTGACTGCAATATACCTTGACAGGGACATACTTTGATTGTTTTCATTTAATATCAACAAAAATGTATGAAATGTAATTCTCAATTTAAAAATCAGAACATTTTGTCATTTGGACAGTGTTGCTTATAACTTTTTTGAACAGATGCCTCCAGATTGTTTAACAAGTCTGGCCCCAACAGACTAACCAGATCTGCCGTCTCAATAAACTTAACCATGACAACCATCATCTAAACATACTGTAGAATCTCCTAAGAGAAATTGAATCTGAGCATCTTGAGTATAATTCTGTGATTGGCATATCTACATGTATTTTTAAATAGTGTCCCCAAGCCCTATTTTACAGTTTGCATGCTAATCTTCAATGCCACATGGGTGGAAAAAAACCCTACAAAGAACTGTCCAAAGCTGCCCCGGAATCCAGTGTTCATATATCACATTGGAAAGCTATTTATAAGCCTGTCAGTACACTAGCCAACCTGACCTGACTTTTATTACCACTTTTATTTGGGGTTGTTTTTGCTGTACTACTCTCTACACAAAATGAGTTTCATGTTTCAAAGGTACTGTATAGGAAAGTCTAGGAAACACCCTTGCTCTAAAGCCGCAGTGTCCTCCAGAACAATAGCTAAGGTGAGTGGTGCTACAGTATAGTGATGCTTGATGACAACTGAGATGGGGCCTAACCCATGTATGTCAATGGCACAGTAATGGATGGATATTTGTTTAAACCCACTGGTAGGACACAGCGAGCCACCTTACAAAGGGTCAGTACACATCTATTATCCAGTTGCTAACAAGCATCACATGCGACCACGACCAGTACTGTACCCTGTCCTCATCTTTCAGAGCGTAAAGAAAAAGAGGACTCAAATGGGGAGTTTTTTTGCTCCCAAGCAAACCAATGTTTGAACTTTACTGCTTTATAAACATAGTGTAGCATAAATTCAGCCGTCGGCAAACTTTGGTAAGTCAACCACTATTTAGCCGCAGTGCACCCTTGTCTGTGTCGATAAGTCACAGGTCAAATGCATAGCATTATTAGTACTCAGAGCACATGGGCACAAAATAGCGCTTGACTTCTCAATGTCGTACAAGAGCTGAATATCCACTAGCTTTAAATTCCTCTGGTGGATGGCCTATAGCGGTCTCATATAGCATGTAACATATAGCATAGCTTGTCATGTTAGCTAGGGACGCTAGGCTGTAATCACTTTATCTTCTGATACGCTTTCCTTCATGACGACAATGGAAGGCATGACCACCTCTCCCCATCACCACCACCATCTCCTTTTATTTAGACGGTGCATCTAGAGCTCCATTACCCCACCTCGCTTATTTTTTATTAGCGCCATAATGGCACAGATACATTATCGGAGCTAATCAGAGTCAAATGAAGAAAAGTAGTGGAGTGAGACTGCAGGAATTGCCTCTTTCCTTCCCCTTACTTGGCACTGCCATGCTGACAGACCACTGTAAAGCTGTTCTCCAGTCCCCCCTCCACCTTATTTTACCTCTCTCCTCCCACACCTTGCATTTTCCTTGCTGTGTTCGTTCATTTCTGTCTCTCTCCCCCCCTTCTTTTTATTTCAGCTGTCTGTCCTCTCGCTGACTTCCCCCCCTCTCTCTCTTTGTACTGTGCTTCTTTGCCTCCCTCAATCTCTCCCTCTGTCTACCTCTCTCTCTCCCTCTCCCTCCTAATCTCCTTTTTCCTGCTCTCCTCAGAGGTTGGCTGTTTGATATTCTACTTGTGTGGCAGGGCGGCGAGGATGGATTAGGGCGTGGACAGGCCCCACAAACCACACTGATCTACAGGACAGCTTTTCAATCACTCCGGGCACCACCACAGCTCCCCCCTTCCCCCCCGCTCCTCCCTCACCCCTGTATAAATGCAACCGCAGGAAGACACACACAATGAGAGAGAAAGAATAGAGTCAAATGAAAACAAGCACACGGGGACCAGCCAGGGACAACGAGACATGCTGCTGATGTTGGTGAGGTTCACGTTTCACCGTCCCATCCACTTTGCACCAGAAGTGTGGCCGGCTGGTGCCGGGGTTGTCTCTGGCATTCCAAGCCAGAGAGCATGTGAAATGTTTCATTTGCACTCGTGGAACCTCGCAGCAGCTTTCCCCTTCACAATGGATGGCTTGCATGTGGTACCCTTTGGCTGGGGTTTAAGGCGCAGAGGCACAGTTCCTCTGTCGCTATCCGTGTGTTTATACCACATTCTCTGATCCCTGGGACCTTTCCCATTTAGACAAAAATTGCAGCTCCCTCATGTGGGTAAAACAGAATTACTATGCCTCTCCGGCCTTTCCCCCCTTCTGGATCAATAGGGTGATCTTCCAAGACGGACATTAGGGGCATTATAAAAAGGTAACAAATGACAGTGTTTAGTCCATTGCACTCTGCTGGGTACTAGCACAGTATTGATCCATTGTGCATCATCAACCTGCTTTCTCTCAAAAGTGACACTTGAACAGTAATCACCTTCAAAGGGAGCAATAATAAGATGATGGTGTTTGTTTGCAGCGGTTGATCGGTGTGTGTTTGTTTTGTTTCTGTCTGTCCAAGGCTCTTTATATCTGGAGAAGTTCAGGGCGTTAAAATGGCAGACAATTACCAAACATAATGCTAAAAGATAATTAAAAGAGAATGCCAAAGCAGCAGTTATACAACAAACCACATGCTTTACAAGGTACAGTGCATTCCTATTTGTGTCTAGAATGATCCCTGTAGCTGAAGCCAACAATAGTTGCTGGTACTCCTCTCTACTCTTCGCCCTAACTCTCTAATAGGCCTGCACCAGTCTCCACCCTGCCTCCCCTGCACGTGTGTGACAGACTGGATGGTTCTGTGCATGTAAACTATACTTTCTGCGTCACGGGTATCCAATGCATACTTTCCTTATTCTAAATGTACACACTTAAAATTACCATACCTATGCATATAAGTATATGTCAATGATGCTGGTATTTAATGCTATTTATCACATTATAGTATACAAGGCAATAATCTAAATGGCTTTTCAATATGTCATTACATGAATCAAAATTAACAATTATGTAAACGTCCATAGTTTTCTAACAGTGTATACTTACAGTACATTAGCTTATAACCATCGCAAATTTGTAACCATACCTTTTGCAGTATTAGTCTGGGAACTTATCATTGATAAATGTTGGAAGCAGACAGGAAGGAAGTCTCCATGTTTGAAAAATCATCCCCAAATGGAACTACTGTACCTGCCAGTCAATTATTGGATTGACACATACTGTATCGGCAATAGGTTTTCAGTTGTTGCCAGACTGATGTGTTTAGCATAGAGTTATAGAGGCGGAGCATGTATAATCTGATAAGTTTTAACTACAATACCAGAGCCACAATTCCATAATCAATACACTTTTCTAAAAATGTACACTACTGTAGATTGTTGGCCCATTTTAGTACAGCTGGAATTAATGTCTTTTATGGGCACCTCATCTTGAGGTCAGAAGTTTAGCATGGCTCCAATTGGATACGAGATGTTAGCCCTTCGACAAGGGGAACATTCTGGTCACAGAGAAATCAGGATGCATGTCAGTGACTGATGTGTCTACAGCATGAATGCTATAGCCCCAGTGCAGGAATATGATTTATGTTCAAAGCATGGTCCACACACTCATGGCCAACAACACATCATGGCCAGAGGCATCTCAATCTACAGTAGGTCCGTATGACAGAGACTTGTTGACATGTAATCAGCTAGTTTCTTTCAAATATCATTATTGTGAAATACATGTGATCTCATTTTGAGTTAAGTGAGCGAGTAAATAAATTAATAAATACACGTATTAATTAGATATTCAGAATTAATTCAGCTAATAATTCAATGTTTGCCACATTCATACAGTAATACACAATTAGCCTAAAAATAAAATAAAATGTGAAAAAAAGTTCTGAATGTGAAAAAAAGTTCTGATTGTACTTGTCCAAATATTATTTTTGTTGGTAGTTCTTCACAAATACTATACTGTAACAATAAATGTGCAATCATTGACAACCTACCCATTTTGTCTTATTATTTGACCTTCATCTGAACAAACAAAAGCTATATTTGTCATATCTGCTCCATTGAAGATGGTTGGCCTTTTAAACGAGGGGTAAAGAATATATAGAATACTGTTATCAACATTGCTATTTTTGTATGGTTAGCCATTTCGATTATAATGTCATTGCCTGTCTTCATTGCCTTTGATGTTTTTGTTGAACTTTACACACTTGACTTGTTCTGTCCATAACATGAGTATTCCCTCACAGAATGTTTGTTCTCTGGTATGTATTGCCACACACACATTGCAAATTTGACCTAAACATTTTCACATTATAATTTGCAATTATTATTGTCGTCTACTTACAATATGTCTGTAAATCAATTAGTTCATTAGTTTGCTCCTTCCCAAGAGACTTTTACAAATGCAAAATGAGTATGTTTGTGTTCAAATGTGTTTATTCTAAACCATTCCATTAATGACATACTGTATCCTCAATCTGATAAAATTATATGGATTATATAACAATCTTTAAATGCAGAATGATATGGAGAGTAAAATTGCTTAAATAAAATGAACACTACATAACATGACAACTTAATGTTAAAAGTCCACAAAACTGTCAGAAAAATCTAATTAAAATAAAACAATAATATAAAAGTACCTCATTTGCATATGTAGTTGCATGGGAATCTTGTATTTTTCTGATAATTTGAAATATTAAGAAAATAATATCTTGGTAATGTTTCTTTATTACGTTTAAACTTAGAATGAATTAAGGTTTATTTCTGACACATATTTACTATTTACCATAATTTTAACATGACGTGCAGATAAAGACATCAGGAGGCATTTGTTGAAATGCCATATACAATCTAGGTTACTGTTGTGTGGAAACATCTGCCAGTCATAACCTCGGGAGATAAATAGTTAATTGCCTGAGCCAGCCTGCTATGTATGGTGGATACACAGAATGCCTTTATCTGTAACGGCTGGTACTTTCAGCAGCCAGCGATTCCCTATATCTCCGCTGACACCCAGGCCCCTTCCTGTCTCTCCCATGTTATTGGAAGGGGCTGATGGGAAATATATAACTGCTCAACACAGAAACTGCCACCTCTGTGGCCTAAGCCTAGCTCTTAACTCAACTGCCAAGATCTAAAAGACAAAAAGCCTCTTGCTGCTGCTAGGTGCAAAGCCACAGCTCAATTTACTCGCAGGTGACAGAGTATCGAGCAGCAAGGGAGTAAACCTGCTAGCATCTTATGCTACTTTTACCTCTACTTTTTATTGTCATTCTGCTCCTCTACAACCTCTCACCTTTTAAGTTTGCCTCCTTTCCTCTATGGATATTCCCAGACATGCTTTGCAACACTCAAGTGTTCCCTTCATCTTCTCTGTCAACCAGTCTTGGACAAATTCAAGCCCAAGAGCACAATGTTGCCAAGTCCAAATCCACATCGTCTAATGGAGTTGGTCAGTGAGAAAGCCCAGTGAGCATTCGATGAGACACACGGTTTATGCTTACTCAAGTTTTTGACAAATATTTGCTGCTGTCCATAATGCTGTCCATTAGCTTAGGGACAAACCTATTAGCATTTGTCTGCAACAGTGGTATGGTGTGCCAGACAATTGTGCATATACCTACAGTATATAACATGATATAGCAGATACATATTCATACTGTACATAATAATAATAATAATGTGTTCAGATGTCTGTACAACCATCAAAATAATTACTTTATTAGTTTAATATATAATAATAATAGTTGATTTAAGCTTTGAAGGTGAGATACAAAGATAGACAGAAAATCCCTATAATCACATTTCTTTGCATTAATATATATCTGGTCTGATCTAGTCCCACAATGCAAAGCATCAATAATGGTTTGCCAAACATCTGCAGAACATATAAGCTGTATCCCAATTCAGGGGCCGCATCCTTCGAAGGACATAGCCTACGAACGTGTGGTCTTCGTAGGCTACGGAGTTCTAACCTTTGTAGACCGCAAGTGTTGTGAAATGAAATGGTCTAGCCTCATGAAGCACACCTGGTCACCTAGCAACCTTTGACAGCTGCAGGTAAGAATGACTCCGAAGTCAGTTAATTACCGATACAGCATTGTACCGCTAGTATGATCCTTGCTCCATAAACAAAACCAAATATATGTTTTCACATCAAAACGCCAAATAAATGCACCTTAATATATAATTTACCCTTGTGTTAGCGAGTGTAGAGCTACACTGTAGCTTACAGTGATACACTGTCAAATGAAAATAACGGGTTTACTGCAGTACAGGCCAGATAGTAGTTCACCTAGTAGTAGTAATTCACCTTGGTCTATAAATAAATTACATATATAATCATCATAATCTCGGTAGTGTCAACATCTGAACTCTATCGTACGGTGAAAAGGTTTAAACAAAAAGTGTAACGTATTGGTACGGTGGTACGTGTACGTTAAAGACATGGTACAGAGACAGCTAAAGTCAGTTAAAATCGGTGAGATATTTTATATACAAAATGTTTTGAGACATTCGTTTTTTACATGTATAGCTTCTGGTGTTTTGTCACCTATGCTCGTCACCTGCTGCATTGCATCCTGGGATATGTTGGACCGCGAAGGATACACCAGTTGGATCCTTTGCGGTCTTGCAAAAGAAGGCTACATTTCTCGGCCTAGTCGCGCTGCTGTGACGCAACCGGTCTTCGAATGCAGCCTTTGAAGGACATGGCCCCTGAATTGGGATACAGCCATTGTATTGTCAGGGTTTAATGGCCCTGCCATGCTTACTGGGATTTCCCTTCACTCTGTCTTGTCATTACACACACCTGGTGCCCATTCCCCTAATTAGGTATAGTATATGTAGCCCTCTGTTTTTCCCTGTGCTTGTTGGTTATTGTTTGCTGTAATGTTGAGTATCTTTGCTTCGTTTTTTGAATTAAATCCTTATTGTTACAACTCCAACCTGCGTCTGGTTTCTGCCACCCCCACGCTGGCTTGACAAGTATTTAATTAAGGAGGATGCAGAGTTTAGGATTAACCATATTTTTAGATGCAGTATGTATATAATGTACAAGGTAAATAACTTCCCTATTATACTTTATTCATTTATATAGTCTAAATAGCATGACATCATTTTTTTTTTTGAAGGATGGATGAATCTTTTTTTGTTGTTGCTGAAAATGTAATTACTTTTCTTTTAAAAGGGGACAACTGGGTAAACATAAAATTAACATTACTATATGTTTTCAATGTCCTGTACACACTTTATATGAAAAATTTCCCCCTACTTTAGGGTGCTAACCTATCTGCCTTGTGAGACCAGCCTGGGGTGCGTTTCCCAAAAGCATCATTGCTAATTACGTTAGTAACTTACATGGATGGAACTACACGGTTGCGAAGCCAAGTGTTTCCCAAAACCATAGTTCCAACGAACATTTGTAACACTATAATTACATTGTGTCGTTCATTGTGGTGACTACGACATAGACGACAGAATATGCAGTCAAATAAGGATTATCTAATCTTGCTGTAGGAAAACAGTTGACCTAAGTGTAAAAATATAGCATTTTTATAAAAGTAGGCCTACTATTAAAGATTCTGAAAAGCAGACATACATTTGTGTTTTGAGTTTGTCGGGTTAGGGTTAGGATTGAAAAGATTGACAATTGACCAATCAGTGTTGTACTGATAGCTACGGGCGTGGTTTAGGTGTGCTGAAAGTGACAACGACTCAAAAACAACAAAGGTGATTCCTAAATAGGTTAGTGATGCTGCAATACCCGTTTTATTATAATTCTTTAGAAGAGCAAAGAATGGAATTTCTCAATGGAATTCTTTTCAATGGATTGCTCCTCAGATAGTCGTGTGTAAGTTACACAATGCATAGTGTAACAAAAAGGTCTTGGGATGGTTAGCAGACCCAGACGACCTGGGGGGTCTAAAGGCTGAGTGTTCCAGCCATGTATTTTGGCCCCAAAACATAAAGTGACTTATAGACAGTAAACAGTATTGAATAAACAAATAAACATACACATTCAGCATGTCAATAGGGATCTTCCCGTATTGCTCTTCCGAGAAGAATGTTTTGTTTGTATTTTGATAGTATTGCTAGTACTTTGCTTTTGGCCTATTATATAATTATAGAGAGACAATTAGTTAGTTTATGACAGGGGAACCTTATCACACTTTAAAGGGTTAATAGCAGCCTGTTTTTAGCACCATGCATTACACTGCTGTACGTGTGGTGAAATGTATTGAACTCAGAGCTATGATTGCCGAGCTTAATCGGCAACAGGAGCTTACATGTTCACGTTGGCTGGAAGTGAGTACAATCAACTGAGTTTCTTAATCCACTATCCACTATGAAGTCCCAAAATAAGACGTGCATGAAAAGTCTTGACAATAACATAGTGAATGTCCATACACTCAACACTTTTGCATGTATATTTGGCAAGCTGCCATATATTTCCAGATGAAAATGCAGTACTAAAAATCCCTGTCTTGGCAAACCTTAGCTTGTTTGTATGCCACTTACTTGTTAAAATATAATAACTGTGTTCACATAATCTTACCACACCTAACTAAATAAACTGGATTACTGTAATGAAATGGACCATATTCCAATTAAAATCTTTTTACTGTACGTCCAAGGTATTAGATTACATGATTGAAAAAGGTGTTAATAGAGAATAGCATTGATCTTCCATTGTTTCCAGCATCAAGTAATTCTTGTGTTCCTTTTCTATAACCCTATTCCAGAGCCTCGTGAATGAGCACACAACTTCTTTTAAATTAAACTCTGATTGTGTTTTATGCTTATTCACAACCCATTATTATGGCGGCCAGTAGCCGCCATAATCTCTTTTCTTCCAAGGACAATTTGTGGTGTATCATGAATAAAAATAATCTTAATATTATCCCAATGACAGTGTGCACAGTAACCCATAGCAACCATGAATAACATAATAGCCTGATCAGCAATCGTTAGTGTCAGAATTATTTGGTCAGAGCAATGTTCTCTCACTTTCAAAGCTAAGAGATGCCATTCTGCCTCAAGTGATGTCAAATGCAGAAACTGGAATGCACATTGCCGTCCTTCAGACAATTGTGTGTGTTTAATGAACATCTCTAGGTTAGCTTCCCATTGCACTGTCCTCTGAAGCATGACATGAGGTCGAGTATAGAACATTTTTAACTACAATCTCACTTTACATAATTTAGGAGACTGGTTGAGCCTTGATCAAAATACTACATGTACATCCTCTTCTTCTCAGAAATTGTCACTATGATGTCAGTGGTTTCTGGGGGTCAGAGCGATACCTTTCAATTGTA
Source organism: Forbesichthys agassizii (assembly GCA_026546735.1). Taxonomy (NCBI): domain Eukaryota; kingdom Metazoa; phylum Chordata; class Actinopteri; order Percopsiformes; family Amblyopsidae; genus Forbesichthys; species Forbesichthys agassizii. The sequence continues at coordinate 7,385 of JAODLL010055819.1, read as the reverse complement.
TAAACTAAACAATGTGAAATAATATCAGAACTGTATACAATCATAGCGAGGTGTAATTAACCGCGGTTCACACTAGAACCGCCACGGGGTAAATTTTAGTCCCCCATGTCTTTGCCATGTCCTAAAATGGTGTTGTGTTGCACTCTTTATCGTAATTAGTCAAGATGAATCCAGATAAAAAACACAGGTATTTATGTCTTTAACCGCCACACTGGGTCAAATGTACCCGTTATCAAAATGCATTTATTTTCGCCAGGATTCTTATTTTTGCGCAGCCGCCTTTTACACATTATATGTTGCTAAGCGACGGTACACAAGTGTGTGATTGAAATCTACATCATTCATAACAACAGATTCTCACAGGGTCAGCTGGCCACACACCACACACAATGCATAATATTTGAATAAACAGCTTGTATGTCTGTCTGATGTTGCAGTCAGCAAGTGTACACTGGCTGAAGCGCACATAGCGTGTAGCGTAGGGAGCATCCTCGGATGTGACACTTGTCATGAGTTGAATGCGCTTCTGTGTGAGGGTTGTATGGAAATAACAGTGAGAGATGGAAAGTTTCTGGTTCAAGCAATGGTTCAATACATTTCTCATCTCAACGCTGTCGAATAACCGATTTCGGGAGACCCTGCATTTTCTTTGATAAGGAAAAGACGATGCGTGATACGGGTACACCACAGACACATCTGCGATCATGACTGAATTGGGGAAGATTCATACAAAACTGCATTTTAATGCTGCAGACACTACTGGCATGGATCTGTTCCCGACTACAGCGAAGTGCCGCTAGCATTAACTTAAGTTAGCCGACATGCTTAACAAGTGGGATCTTTAATCTTAGGATGCTATCATGAATAGCCTATATTTGAGTGTTGTTAAAGACGCCCCTTTAGGTAATTATAAAAATAGAGCACCAAAACACAGACAATTTAACAACCTCGTTTTAGAAAACAATCAATACAATGACGGAGTGCATTTTGGAACTAGAAACAGGCATACAGGTAATTTTGACCCGTTGGCGGTTTCAGAGATTCTTGGCGGTTCTAGTGTTAATACATTGATTTTGCAAACTGTCGGCAGCTCTGCGGCTAATACTCGGGTGCGGTCTATACACAGGGTTAAATGTTTTTTCTCTCATTGGGCTATTTTTATTATATTTTTTAAATTAATCCAAACCACGTAGATGAACCAAATGATAGATGTATTAACAGTCTCTAAATAAACCTAGCCTACTTTATGAATTAGGACAACATACTTGGTGAATATGATATGCATGTAATTTGTGCATTTTTTTACATCATTTAAAAAATAATACAATTTTTAGGCCAATATGTCCAATAAACATATCAGTCTATATTTGCGCATTCACTCTCTGGTATGGTCTTGTAGACTACAGTAAAAGCTTGTGAAATGAAAAGTGATTTTAAAAATGTTGAGTGACCGTGCGGTGCATGTTGAGCGAAGATAAGTCCACAACACGTCACCTCTCTGAAGACGACGATGACTGTTCCCGTTTAGACAATGTTTGAGTTTATTTGGATATGTAAAGATTGACTGTACATTTATTTCAACATGAGCTACAACTTCTTGAGAAAGTCACTGCATCTTTTGAACTATCTGCTAACTCCATAAAGCCACCACAGCAATTTGCCTCCCTATACCCTTGACCTAGATACTGAAACTGCCGAGGGAGTAGAGAATTAAAACTAAGAGAAAAATACAATTAGGTGGAGGAAAAACACATTAGGAGATCAAATATATTATTTTCCTTGAACTGTAGGGTAAGGGGATGGTTGTTCGGATAACATTTACATAAAGCACAGGAAGGAGAGCATTCCTAAGGATATGTTCTACCTACATTATCTCCCAGGGAGAGAAGGGTCACCACAGAGGTTTCCTGTATCACACGAATTACACATAGTATGGCACAGTTGCTGGATTTCGACATTCTGACTGGGCCCAGCTCAGTTAGAGAGTTATTATTATGCATGGATTGGAGTCTTAACACTGACTATGGTTGATTTTCATTAATATGCTGTGAAATTAATCCTTAGGTTAAGGCCAACCTGCCCAACATTCAAATAGTTACTTCCGCCACATTTCCGCAACCCCAAATATTCTGTAATCTACAATGTTGGAATCTTAAAAAATTATATAATATATAATATTGCTAATGTTTACTAAGTATTTTCATGACATATTTGATATTGCCAGATGCTGGTTAAATAAAATAGTACTGTAAAAAAATAAACAAGCTCTCTTCCCCGAGAGCCACCAAAGACTACAATAGCTAGAGCGTTGGGTGAAAAGGTTGTGTGTAATAGTACATAGTCTGACAGCTATTACTGAAATACAATGTAATTAGGGCCAATCTCCAGTGTCATGCAGCCCTCAGGCATCAGGCGTAACCCTAAATAGAGACAAATATAAAACCAAGTTCAAGGAAAGTTAGTGGATTGGTCACTCTGGTTATACTATCAGCATTCATTATTTAGTATTTAGGCGCATGTAATTGCTTTCTGACACCTAGGATTACACTTTCTTTGTAATACATTAGCTGCTGCAATTATAGCAAGGGGGCAGAATAAGCATGCATTTCATTTAATTTCTTTCCATTTTCTCTGCCTCTACTCCCATGTCCCCTTTTTCTCCCCTATTGGCTTGCCCGCTCATTCTCCTTTGATTTCTCACAAGAGGGGGGCATAAGCTGCGGTACTAGGCCCGCATGTGATGCTAGACCAAGACATATAGGGATCTCCAAGCCAGGACTCTCTTAGCATTTTATTTGGTCCAAAGACACTCATTAACTTTGGAGTAAACAAGTGCAGTTGTGCTGCTATTCACACTGAACACAGTTCAGACATGCAGCATAGGGCAGCACTGTGTATATCTGCTTAGCCCTTAACTCCGGCTGGACAATATTTGCACATGGAGAATGTCACGCCAGTGTGTGTGTGCGTGCGTGTGAGGATATCATATCTGCTGGTTTGGGGGGGATATTCACCCAGATACCGGTCTGAAGGGACGGTGTGTATTATTCAGTCAGCCTAAGGATGGATTTAGGAGCTGCGGGGCGACTTGTGGTGGCCAAAAGCCGGATTCGTGCGGGCTCGCTGAACAATGTGACTTTACAGGGAGAGGGGTGTTTGCATTTGTGTGTGAGCAATCATGTGTTCTTCTGCGTAAGTGTGTTTGCATTGATATTTGTGCTCAGCATTGTGACACAAGGGATGCATTTATATTTGAAATTGGATCTAGTCTTGTGCTCTGATAATCTAGGGTCTGGAGTTATTTATGCAAACTGGGGGTTAACCTGGGAAGGTCTGTCAAGTGATGGAGCCCCAAGTCAATGAAGCTTATATTTACCACATGGCGTTTTTTTTGCCCATGCCAGTCCAATTTAAAGGTACAGTCCTCGAACATCAGATTGTAATCACACTGCAGAGTCTGGATGTTGAGGAGCGTACCTTTAATGCATGATAGCATATCACATCTCTATTTTCAATTCCTGAGACAAGTGTCCATGCACACACACTTTTCTTGTTCTGCCTGTGCACAGAGAGAGAAAAAAAACAGTTGACAGAATTTATTGTAAGATTGAAAAAAGTAATCTAAGTTGAGTGTAGTTGTGAGCTGAGGTCAGTGGAGAGGTCACGGCTTGAAATGTCAAGTGGTTCACTCAGAAGGTTTCCCTCCCCACCCCCACCCCACATACACACTCTTATGCTCTGCCTACACACTGAAGACGCTGTGTTATTTTCCCCAGTATTGGATGGATTGTAGTTCAAAAGAAGCAATTTGGGAGTAACTAAAGAGAGAAAAATAGCAATGGCAGATACGTGAGAGGTGTTCCCTGCCTACCTGTTAAAAGGCAACTGTTGCACTGCCAATCTTTAGCGGCAGTTTGGTTTCGGTTCAGGATGCTGCATTTCAGCCTCATCCAATTTGTAGCTTGCTGCTCTGCTTTAAAGGGTGTGACAGACGCAATGTGCTGAGAGGCTTGCACCTTAGTCTGCGTGTGGAGATACAGTGTGATCAGTCTTCTAACGTCACTATGCCTTAAGAAATCATTTAGTTTGACTTCTGCCTAATTGTGGACATCAAAGACATGCTTGGGCCTGTTTACCTTGATAGGACTGGACATTGGTTGGGAATGCTTTACTGGTCAATACATGCATATACCATTGTAATCTTAAGCTTTAAGATGCACAGTTTTTGACGTATTTATTTTTTAATCACAACTGTGCGTGAAAGTGCATATTATTAAGTTATAGGGAGAGTGATAAAGAATGGTTTTAGCCTATGCTTGCTGTAGAGAAAGGTATAGACAGTATACAGTAAGTCACTAAGCCTTATGTGGGACATATATTTGCATGGAGATGTTCAAACTAAAGCATTTATGTAGTGCTAGTGTCTACCAATTGAGCAATTTAAGATATAACAAAGGAAATATCCCATTTTAAAAGATTTTCAGGAAATCTCAGAAGATATTTAGTTTTATTTTCATTTAGTGATTATCCATATATTGTAATAGCCATCATTCATGGACCAGACATTCTGAAGATTGTCAATGTATCTTGTCAAATGTAGACCAAAACAGGAGAAATTACATTTTGGTATCTTTATTAAAGTGAACCCATCTAAATGAGCAGCATTTTGCATGCCAACAGGTATATGGCATGTAATATGGAATAACCCCACAACCAATAGGCTAGCCTGTCTCCAATTCTATAATTAGCTTGTCGATACCTTATTTGCAAGGAAAATCAGGTTCAAAGCAACATGTTAATATGTAGCACTGTGTTGCATGTTGCACTGAATATTCACCCAAATGCTATTCAGACGTTGCTGTTAGGATGCCATTTGGTTTTAGTTTTGTGTATTTGTATTTGGACCACATGGACATTAAACCATTTTATTGCTATTCAAATGGATTTACAGATACTTGCTCACTCACTGACTTGCATCTTTCTGCCTGGCGTTCCACATTAATTTTACATTTATATTTAAATGTGCATTTTTATGGTTGTACTTGTCTAATGTCAGCATAAATTCCTCATGGCTTCTTATCGGCTGTCTCACCTTAGTTTTTATGTTGGGCTTGTTGAATGGTGTTGTGACAGCATACCTTTAGCACCCTTTGACATTTAAAAAGTCTAAGTAGCACATAGGCATGCCAGCATACTGTATGTGGATAGAACACACATCCGTTCAGGTGTATCCCCAGAAGGAAAAAACAGTGTATATCCAAGTACATTCAAACCTGTTATCACTCAGATCACATGACTATCTTTCTCTCAATGAATTAATACAATGTCTATTTTTAGGTCAAACATGATGCTCAATAGGGTATTGACAACGGCGTAAGATAAGACATATATTATGTGCTGCATATAAGCAAGCTCAAAGGTACGCTGTAAACTGAAGTCTACTGAAAACTTATTTGTTTATGGCGCTTGGCAGCATCCATGATGTGTTGCATTAGCTACCATCTGCTGGACTGTCCAGGCTATTGTAACTATGCTGGCAATAACTATATGACATGAATGAACAGGCACAAGAGGCAAATGTACCTGGATGGAGCAGCATGTCTGAATAGAGAAAATCACTAGCTGTGCCTGTCATGCAGTTAATTTACCAGGAACAATGTGTTAAGAGGGCTTACGTAAGTACGTGCACTACCATCTCAGACCAAAACATATGCTGCATGCGTGGGCCACACACACACGCACACACGCACACACACACACACACTGCACAAATATTGTATATAACATCTTTGACACAGCTGGAGTCAGACCAATAATTAAGAAACAAAGGCCAAACGCCTCCTTCCCTCCACTGGATATGCAGATCACAACTCGGATCACTGAAACAGCCGACATCAGTGCTTGGATCACTACAACATCAGAAGAATGAGGCAGTTCCTCAAGAGAAGGGACAAAGGTCCTGGTCTAAACTGTAGTCATCTCCTGCCTGGACTGCTGCACCTCTGCTAGCTGGACTACTGGCCGCCACTACCAGCCAGGTAGCCCATGTGTTTCTGATAGTGTTGACCTGCAGGCAGTTTAGAGAACTGGCCCACTCTACAGTACCTTCAAGCAATGGTCAATCACAACTGTTTTCTCTCATGGCACTGCAATGGTGGACTGAGCTTCCTGCACTGGGACACTGGGAACATTCCCTGGTGGTTCAGTTTGTATTGTTTTGACGTGTACAGTTGAAAGATGATGTTGGTGCAATAATCATTTACTCTCTTTTGATAATTTACAGATAACGTATGTAAAAAAACATTCATTTCAATAGCAATGTATGGAGCACAACTAAATCTGCGGATCTGCTCAGGTCACCTTTCAGCCACGCTCGCTATGCCAGTATGTCTCAAGGATCTTGTGTTGCTGGCTCTGCCTTCAGCCTCCCTCCCACCGGTACAAGCAAGTGGAAGTTCCCCTGTGCCATGCATTCACTCACTCACAACAGGTTCCTACACTCACTGTATAATATTTACAGTAATTGTGTAGCACATGTTTCAACTAATACATGAAGAGGGACATGTTTTCACAATGTGAATGTTGTTGAAATAATGTAGCATTGTGATTTAGTCTATCCAGTCTATCGGACTTGGCTAACCAGAATAGAAAGAGATGTGGGAGGCCCAGGTGCACAACTAAGCAAGAGGACAAGTACATTAGAGTCTGTAGTTTGAGAAATAGACGCCTCACAGGTCCTCAACTGGCAGCTTCATTAAATGATACCCGCACAACGCCAGTCTCAACGTCCACAATGAAAAGGCGACTTCGGGATGCTGGCCTTCTAGGCAGAGTGGCAAAGGAGAAGCCATATCTGAAACTAATAAATAAAAGGAAAAGATTACGATGGGCAAAAGAACACAGACATTGGACAGAGGAAGATTGGAAAAAAGTGTTATGGACAGACAAGTCTAAGTTTGAGGTGTTTGGATCACACAGAAGAACATTTGTGAGACGCAGAACAAATGAACAGATGCTGGAGGAGTGCCTAACACCATTTGTCAAGCATGGTGGAGGTAATGTGATGGTCTGGGGCTGCTTTGGTGCTAGTGGGAGATTTGTACAAGGTAAAAGGGATTTTGAATAAGGAAGGCTATCACTCATTTTACAATGCCATGCCATACCCTGGGGACAGCGCTTGATTGGAGCAAATTTTCTATTACAACAGGCAATGACCCAAAGGACACCTCCAAACTATGCAAGAACTATTTAGGTAAGAAGCATACAGCTGGGATTCTGTATGTAATGTAGTGGCCAGCGCAGTCACCGGATCTCAACCCTATTGAGCTGTTATGGGAGCAGCTTGACCGTATGGTACGTAAGAAGTGCCCATCAAGCCAATCAAA
>JAODLL010055808.1:0-18637 GCA_026546735.1 Forbesichthys agassizii | reverse complement strand
CTGTTTATTTTATTTATTGATTTTACTGTACAGCACTTTGTGACCACTTGTTGTTTGAAAGCGCTTTATAAATAAATGTTATTTGATTTGATATGTGGAAATCATTGGGGACTTCAGAAATAACAGTAATTGTGTTTAAGCAATTCTAATAGCAATTAAGATGGATATGCTGTTCTCATTAGGTTTGTAATTAAGATTATAAAGTCCAACAACACACACCATTCCTTAGCTTGGTCAGAGGTGCATGTGTCTGTTTCTATAGGCCTATCTGACTTATCGTGTGTCTTTGTGCTGGTCCCAGACAATGAAGCTAGAAGTGCAAAACACTCACTATGTTGTTGTGATCATAGCTATTAGGACAGCTTTACCTCTTAGACACCACCATTTAAGATATGGTTGGATGGAGCCAATTGTGTTCAGAGGCATGGACAGAACTACTGTATATTTGATGATGTGAATTAGCATTGCAATGCAATTCTAGCATTTGCTAGAATTATTTATTATTATTCCAGCAGCCTACCCCGTGCACTCATCCATTAAGTTAAAAAAATATATAGGCTAAAATCATTGTCTGTTATTGTTGTTGTTTTTATTATTATTATTATTATTATTATTATTATTATTATTAAATAACATATATTTACTCTTATATTTACAAAGTGTGTCACATACAATAAGATAAAACCATATACAATCAAACAATATAACAATTTAATTCACAAAATATAGGCCTACACTAAAATATATGACATTTGGATGTTCATTGTGGCTATTAGAACTTGAAATGAAGCCAGCTCTGCTTAGCCGAAACTAAGACACACCCATGTATGATGCCTTGTTTTTGAAAGTATGGCTTTTATTGTCTTATTTACAGACAAGTTTGAATGGCTAGATTAGTGACCAGAATGGTCAAAATGCTGGAAAAAAAGACAAACATAGAATCAAATGAATGTTTTAGTAGCATGGGGGCTAGCAGCTAGCACATGGTTGGACAGTGATGCATGCCAAACCACTGTGCTGACTCTATTCCACATTCTGCTGTGTGGATGTTGTTCTCTTGTGGTGGACAGCCTCCAAGCTTGCTCTATTAAGCAGAGCATATTACAGGGCTATTGCACCAAAATGTAACAATATAACTATTTTTGAAATAAATTGATATTGTCCAATGTCTTCCTTCCTACTCAGGCAAAATGCTACATAATAGGCCTTCCATTATGCGGTTTTCATTGGAGAGATTAAATGTTAATTAATTAATTATTAAGTCACTGTAAAATAGGAACATAGGGAGTTGCAAAAGTAAAAACTGTTTTACATCAATGTGCTTTTTGTATTCATTGTAAGTCGCTTTAGATAAAAACATCTGCTAAATTAATTGTAATTGTAATCATCACTGAGCAGTATTTCCTCAGACCACCTCTGAACTGTCCTGTCGCTTCTGTCCCAAAGCAGCTCCAGCAGCTCTCTATGTAGGTCTTATGTGCTGGCTTTGCTTTAATCTGTCAGCAAATATTACATGTACAAAGTAATAAGGTGATAGATAAATATATACAAATGTCATATGTGATCTAACAGACATTATGTGGCTACTGTAGTAGTAGTAGTATATTAAATTATTTGAAATCACAAACATTGTTGTGTCCTTGTTATTTATAGTTAATTCAATTTTTTCAATGGAAATAACATTAAATTGATCAGAAATAAAGTCTGTACATACATATTTGTAAATATTTACTGTATATCTGGAAGCTTTTTATGGACTATCGACTTTGGGATACACGAGCCAATTTTCATGTGATAGTCTGTGGATGCTTTTGGTGCTAGTAAATGAGAATATTTGCACAGAGTGGAAGGCAGATGAACATGAAGGTTATCACTCTATTGTAGATGGTGTATAATGGATTGGCCAGAGCAGTCCCTGGATCTCAACCCTATCAAGCTGTTGTGATAGACGGTATGGTATGAAATAAGTGACCATCAAGCTAATCAATTATGTGAATTATTACTTCAGGAAGCTTTGGGTGAAATTTCTAAAGATTAGAGTACCTGATCAAATTGACAAAAGGTCTGCATGGTTGTAATTGGTGCAAATGGAGTCCATTCATTGAGTATTCTTTAATAAATGTGAGCCCACCAAGTGTTATTTCAAAGTAAATTGGTACTTCCTTTTTCAGTAAATGTCTCAACTACTGTATATTTCCTCTAACAACTTAATTGACTGGAAAATAAGAATTTCCATGGGAAGGCTTTTTTGATTCTTTCCAAACTTTTCTACAATATACTAATAGTCTGCATATTTTGTTCATCTTTCTTGAGAATCTTTCTTGATAATCTGGGATATTGTGGTAGGCTGCCCCATCCCCCACCCACAATGATTTTTATATTTTGTACACTGGCATACACACACACACACATCCTATCAATAACACCATATCAATAACAGTGAAGATTACAGTCACAAGAAAGTTCAGATTTTGGAGCAGAAGTCCTATGATGCCATGCTGGCACCATTTGCCCATGCCAGCCTTGGAAAGCCGGGCTAGCCAGCTGAACTGACATTTTTCCCCCACCCACATGTAAGGTCATGGAAAGGGCAGGACTCATCATATATATCCATGGTCTACTTCCATATAGGCAACTAACAACAAAATATGTTTGAATAGTTAATGAACAGAAAAGGCTCTGGATATAATGGAGGCATATAGTGAGACCGTGTGTTCCTCATGGTCTTAAAGTGTGACTGTGTTGGAACACCTTTATTTCTGTAATGGATGTAACTCAAGCTATTTTACACTTAATACCCACTCAATGTTTACTTCAAGGGGAATTGATCAGTACCTGCTTGACCCTATCCTACAACATGCCAAGAATGTCCTGACAGTCCTAAAAGTTCACCCGGATAATTCTTACAGGTGTGGAATTTACCAGTTGTGAACAAGAACAACTCCCAATGCAGCTACACTTGTCTCAAATAATTTGCTGTAGCTTTACAGATTTTACGCTGTAACCATCAGTTTACTAATTGGTCTCTCAAAACCAATAGTTTACAATTATTTACCTATCTATATCTACTGCGGAGATAGGAAGCCTATTTTCTTGACAGATCAACGATCCTCTACTGTCGTCACCTGGCCGTTTGATGTTACTGCAGTCCTCACTGTCATAAATAAGTGTATGCTACTTTTGTAACAACTGTAGCGGCTACCAATTAAAGTAGGACAATTTTGTTGAATATCAGTGTTTATACCTTAATTGACATTTGGCTACATAGGCGTTGACACTTGACACTACACAAATATATGTGTTCTTTTTGTAGGCTAATGCAATCTATTGTCTTTTTAGCAATCCATATCTTATAGGCTATGTACGAGCCATTGTCTTACCGACGGTAAGCTATTATTATATTACACTATACTATTATACTATTATTATAATAGTATTTACCTACGATCCAGTTGAGATATTATAAGCCTATTGTTAGAAGACTTTAGTCTACTTCATAGTAGTCTAATAGGATAGGCATATTGTGCTAATTACGTTGTGGTTGATTTAAATATATGAGCTAATATATAATGTGTAGTCTACATTATGACATTGGCATTACACAGACCTACCCATATTTGATAATAACATAAGATTACATATTTTAAGTAGGCGTTACTGTCTGGTCCCATGGTGTAATGGTTAGCACTCTGGACTTTGAATCCAGCGATCCGAGTTCAAATCTCGGTGGGACCTCGTCCTTTTAAAAGGCTACAGATAGTCTTAAATCTACAGATTTACTGTAATATAAATTCTGTCAGTGTGAAATGCCGCCGTGGATCATATCATGCTTTAATTGTTAATATTTAACACATGTTTGAGATAAAGTCGTAGGCTATTCTAAAATATATTGTCTTGTCTTCGTTAGCATAGCCTACCTCACAGATCATAAGTTAATCTATGAGTTATACAGTATATAGTTATATTTTTGGCGTGTTCTTTATCATACAGCAATTTGCTACTGTAATGTAAATTATGTCTACAATAGCATACGGCACGCAGCTATAGAGTTGGAAAAACTAGAAAGTCATCTTCTCTTTTAATCTATATTTTATTAAGGTTGTGTCTGCTTCTTACACACATAATATTACATTTTAAGTGATTGATTAATGTCTTAAAATGTATGAATACATTTTGTTTCAATGTAGACTATATGACAATAATAAGCTATGGCAGTCACAGCAGTCGCCACCAGAGGGCAGCAAACACCTTATGTTTAGTTGAGCGAACTCCAGTCTTTTTTCTTAAGTGATAAACAAATGAAAGATAAACTAATTTTAAGAATTCAATTTCTTTTCATATGGCCGCAATAATTAATTTGTTTTAATACATATTCCATATAATTTATACATACATGTTCAAACAAGTCATGTACTATTTTAAGATACATATAGTTATTATTTCATTTCTGGATTATGTTAAATTCCAGTAATCAATGCTCATTATTTACAACCATATACATTTTTTATTTTGTCTTGTTACTGTAGAGATAAGTATACCAATATCTAGTAAAACAAGATAACACCCCACGATCAAATAGGTTTGATTGTCTTTATTTTCACTCATATGTAATGTATACTGTATTAAAACAAACAAACACTAAGCAAGCTAATATTCTGCAACATGTCTGTTAACGGAATGTGTTTAATAAAACGCCAGCTAAACAATTAGTTATCATGGGAAGTGCTTCCAAACAGTTCCATCATAAAGTGGTTTTAGTCTGTTGTTAACCATTAACAACAATTATGTAACAGAGTTTTTAAAAAAATCACAACTTTATAAGAGTATTTATTTTTATTTGAGAGTTTAGGCTAAACGTCTTTTATTTTCGTAACAGCACAAACCTATACATTAGACCATACTGACTAATACATTTGACTGATAAATACATTTCAGAGCACATAAATATAATGTGTATATACACAGAGCTTCATTTTTCCCGTTTTATGGCATTTATATCTACCTAGTCTACAATATAAAATTAATTACAAAAGGTTTCTACTAATATAAAATAGTATACAATATATCATGTTTGATCAGATGTGTTATGGTTGAAATCTGATTAATGTGAACAATCTACCATTGCAGTGCTAAATGGTTACCATTTTCACAATTTGTAATTTTGAAAAGCCATAGCTGTTAGGAAAATAAGAGACTAATTGGTATTTAGACAAAAGGCTTTATCACTCTATCATGTGAATGTACCTGCCATGCCTACAGTAGCTGTGTTCTGATGTTATGCATCAATTATAATGTATCTAATCTTAAACTGATGCATATACACTCATATAGCTTGGGTACCAATAATTAACACAAATATTTTATTTAGCTTAAGTCATTGAATAGACTGAGCACAATGTAATGTTGTGCATGGCAGCATATCTTATTAGAAAAATGGCCAGGATGCATGCAAACACGTACCCTTTTCATAGATTTTTGAGACTCATACAAAATCGAGCTTTAGTGTGAAATAATGTATCCTGATTTCCTTTAGAAGGCCTGGACCCCATGTGTAAATATATCCTGGTTTGATGCAGGGAAAATGAAAGAAAACAAAGTGTGAAGTGGTGTGAGTGTTTGTACATGTGTTACGACATCAAATGGCTTACAGTAAACATTCAGCAGTGCCAGTGGCATAATATGGAAAGCAATATATACTTCAAATTACACATGTATGTACAACACTCATATATCAAGAATATCAACAGGTTGGCAGTTATATGATTATATTCTAAAGATAAAGGAAACACTTGAAATCCTTAAATATATCCTTTGAAGCTAAACGAGAAGTTTTCCACAAGTGAAAAGGCTACATTTCCCATTAGCCCTGTTACCTCGTCACAAAGAGCTACCTCAAATCACATCAGTGGCGTGAGTTTAGTGTGCTTACAAAGATGATTCTAATAAGTAAAATACTATTATAATATATTAGAATAATTCAGACTGAGAGACAGCAGTGGTAGTTCTGTCAGAACCAGATGTTTTTCCCAGATGTATATATATGAAGTAAATACTAAAGAATAATAAATAACAAACATATCTCTATGCCGTTAACCGGTTCATCACATTCTGCAGCAAAACTGAACCGGTGGCAAGCATTTGGAATCATAATGAAATGGACAACTATTATGAATGAACTCTTTGGCTTTGCCATGATACTGAACATATACAGTATGCATCATAACATGGAGATCATTTGGCAAACAGTGGATAACTTGTCATAGCTGCTTTAAAGTAACTAAAACACATAAAGCGACTTACTTGTGGCATTAAAAAAGGTGCACACTAAACACATTGACAAATGTTAACACTTGTTTAACACAGTAAAAACAGTATATGTGTGAGACATGCAGCCAAAATATGTGCTGATGTACATGTGCATTAGAGTCAGAATGATATTTCTAGTATCGGCCATGACGGCCAGACTTCAATACCGATACTGCGATATATACACTGTATGCAAAAAACTAATATGGGCAGACTGCACACGTTGCATGTGGTTGGGAGCACAACAGCCCCCCGTTACCTACATTGTCTCCATTCAAACGTCAGTGGTCTCCAGGGTTTTAGACATATCTGCGTCCCCATTGGTGCATCTCTCCCCATTGCTGTGCATGCCATTGGCTTGCTGCTGCTCCTTGTGGGTGGCGTCCTCTGAGTTGCTGTGATCATTGCTGACGTGTTTGGGACCACATGGCTCTAGGCTGATGGTGGCGCGGCTGGTCTCGGTGATGGAGGAGTTGTTGTGTGAGTGGCTGGTGATGTACGGCACTCCGATGCCTGTTTTACCCCAGGCAGACTTCCACTGAGCCCACTTCCTTCTCAGGGCGGTTTGGGCCTGTTCAGTATTACACAAGGGAATTAATCACTCTGTCTCACAAATTAAAACTAGTTATCTGGGAGGCTTTATTTGTATTTATTTCTGCAGCTACATGAACGGCCCTGCGGTAACCGAGACATTACTGTTCCTTATACATAGCAAGCTGTGAGTCATCATTTCAGTTCAGTCAGGACCACTAGTCAAATTAAAGTATTTTATTTGCATTGCAGTTAGTTATGTTTGGTGGTGTGGCTCTGTCCTGGAAGCTCCGAGCCCTTCCATGAACATCAATAGACCCCCCACAGGGTAGAGAACAGAGCAAGCATCAGTGACAAGACATTGATTAAGACAGACATACAGCAACATCAAAGGAGGTGGTGGGTGCAAAGGGGCTCACAGGCATGAAAGGGCCGGCGTTAGCCATCTTAAATAAGACGCCCTGAACTATTTGACCAATGCGTGTGAAGCAGTGATCAGCTGGTCTGTCAGATGGTTGATCATCTGATAATCTAGCTAAGACTTTTTTGTGGGGGGAAAACACATAATCCAGTTGTTAATTAGTCCCTCCCATAATTCACAAATGTAAGGCGTGTGTATCAATTAGTATGGTTAATTAGCATGGTTAGTCACTTTCATTTAGACACAGTGTTTCCTTCGCTACATTCAGCACTAGAAGACACAAGTATTATTTTTGAGCTAATGTGGCACATTAGCGAGTGTGTAGACCCTGCATGATTAATATCCCTGACTCATCCTATGTCAATTTGATGGAACAATCCTCTTATTTATGGCATTGTCTCATCATGCAGTGTCATTTGATAACTTACCTCAGTATTGCAGAAACAGAATATAATCGCCACCAAAAGGCCCTGAAAAACAATGTGATTGTTATAATAATCATCCTATGGTCGACCACGCCTGGTCAGTTTGCCTGGTAGCATCCTGCTTAGTGCACCTGGAAGTGGGCGAAGATATTCATGACGAACTCGTAGATGGCTCGGCCCATGCGTCCTGGGGGCATCCAGGGAACCAGTATGAACTGGGCTCCCAGCAGTGGGATGAGGATCAGGGTGGCCCTCACTGCCTTCATGTAGGCCGTGGATTCAGCCCTGTGGGTCACCTTCAGCTTGGTGATGAGAACACGGACGATGTTCAGCAGGAAGAACAAGTTCACCTGCAGGGAGGGATTAAAGGCAGGGTCAGTCAATATTGAGAAAGCTTGCTAACTTCAAATCAAAGCACGAACACTGCTCCCTTCAATGCCATAGGCCGCTCCCTCAGAAGTTCTGCACACACATTGGAAACTCATTGCGAAGCCTGGGATATTGTTGTTGTGAGTAGTGTTCCCCACTATGTTTGTGTGGGCTATGTAGAAGTGCCAGACATACTGTATGTAGAAGTATTTTCTGAAAGTCCAAAGTCTAAGCCCTTTTCAAGCAGTTTCGATGCACGGTTCCCTAGATGGACTTGTGACTAATAATCCATCTGGCATGTCAGGTTAGTACATTACAGTCTATGCTATGAATCACTATCTCACTCAGTATCCTCTCAGCTGGCTCAAGTACCGGTATTGTAAATGTAATTTACACAAATAAAATACCACAATACAGTACACTGCCTCAGTATGGAGGCAAGTGCAGTTCAGGACAGGTAGCACAACATGTATTTCAGTAAAGAATTTGACAGGTACTGTAATCCACCCATTGCTTTACACAACAATGATGGCACAGATGTTTTGACTTGTGTGGCTAGGATAACAATTAATTTCACAGACAATATGGAATATAATATACTACAGTAAACTATGGAAATAGAAATCTCTAAACAAGTGGTGTCAAACATTAAAGCTTAGCTTCGGCTAAGGCTATTCTTTGTTTACATAAGGACTTACTATCAAGGCAGCATGAATGGGCCCTTGAATGATGTATAAGAGGTGTGTGTTTGAGCTGATCCAGCACCTGAAAACACACACGAACACACACACAAAGAATGAGCTCAACATTATGAAGATGCATACAGGTACCATAATGAAAGGTGTGTTATACATTGCTGTCATTGCCACGTCTCGTATTTTAACCTTCCTTTCCTGAGACTCTGGTTGTCTACCCTGTCTATTGGTTACATACGGTACTGCACATTGCCACATCTTACTTGTCATTAAAGAACAGTCCACGAGCCACAGCGTACGTAATGGCGGGGAATATTGGGAAGCCTAGTAAGGACAGACAAAAGACTAACTCAAATTAAACTTAAACTTAAAAAGAACACTTGACACACACGCACATTCCAGGGCTGGAGCCAAACACCCGTACCGCTATACAAGATGAACCTCAATCGATGACTGAGGTTATACTGTATATATAGGACAGTACATTACGACCTCAGTCAATGATTCCATCTTATATAGAGTTTAATTTTGCAGCAGTATTCATTAAATACACATTAATTAGTGCATTACATAGCATGAGGTTTAGTCAGCCAAAATAACTCAAAAGATCTGTGGCCGGGGTATAGCACTTTGAGACTACGGTATATTTGTCTTTGTTGTTTTTCAAACATAATGCAATGATTGTGTTGGCTCACCCCATCCCAGTACATAGTACCAGAAGAGCTGCTGCTCCCCGACAAAGACGGCTACTATGATGAGGGTGTGAAGGTAGATGCCTTCACAAAGCATCCAGAAGTAGCTGGAGGCAGATGTATACTGGTTCAGTACAGAGAGGACCTTACAACTGATCTGGGAAGGGAATGCACATTACAGCATTATAACACGTCATGTCCAATTACTTCCACTGATAGAGATTCCTGCAGGATCACATTTATCATATCAGCTGTGATTGTAATAAAGACAGATTAAATGTTAAAGGTATAGTCAGCTATTGCAAAGCTAAATGTAAGCTAATACACTATCAAATTCAACAAATATCTCCTAGCATTTCGCTAGCTTGCCGTTCTTCCGTGTGCGTGTTGAAAAAACTATCCGATAATTCTACACAGTCCTGGCTCCGTAAATAAGAATTTAAAGTGGCGAACACCGCTCAAATTAAAGCCGTAGTACTATGCTTTGCTTCACAATGCATGTGTAAGGTGGTACTGCGGAGGACCGTGCAGCGACAAGTTGGCAGAAATGACATGATATGATATACCCATATATATATATCGGTGTATATATATATATATATATATATATATACACCGATATGTGCACATTGCTCACAGGGTTACTGGCCACCAGTTCCTGGTTGTTGGCAACAGCTGACAGCCAGATGACAGTTACAATGGAGTTGAAGATAAACGAGAGGAACATGTTCTTGTGGAGCGAAATCCTCTGACAGCTTAGGCTCCTGTGGGGCAGTACGATACAGTCAATGTTAAGTATTACTTGTAGTTCTAGATGATATCATTAGATACACTCCTCCATGTGGGTACTGTCCTTGTGCTTAAAACAGGCATCATAAAATGGGTGCTAGAAAACCATTCTGCGTCCTGACCCTGACCCTGCGTCCTGACCCACCGGACCAGCCGGCATGGTAGGAAGGGTGATACGTGGCAGCTGAACAGCTCGTGCATTGGCGGGGCACCAGGTGTAGCTCATCTCTCAGATTACCGATCCCAGGAAGAGAGGATAAGACAACGGGCAGAGAGCAAGCAAGGCGGTATGTGGGCTACTCTCTCCAAAACATAGTATATGTCCAACAAGCCTATGACCAGCCACGTGTGGAACACTAGTAGCAGTAGGACTGCGACTACTGTATACCCATGCTGTAGATGTCCCGATGCGGTGGTTTCTTTTTGGATCATATTTTCCGAGACCCCAGACAGCATGGACGAAGGATATTAAGGCAACTGTGTGGACTTCAATAAATGAGCAAATTCCGCATGTTCCGCTCTCCGGCTTGTCACAGTAGCCTAGTAGTTTGTAAATGGTATGACTCCTTGCCAAAGGCGTGTGTTCAATGAGCAGTGTACCTTTAACACAGTACTATATAGTCATATTCATTTTTTAATAATAGCCTTACACAAAATGCAAAAACAAAAAAAAGGAGGGATCTCACTTGAAGTAGGAGAATATGATCAGGGAGATGACAAGGGACACAATTGATAGGCCGTGGCCTACCATAGCCAGGTAGAAGATGCTAAGGGTCACCTAGGATGAAACAGAGAGAGAGATACACCTTATATCACCTCTGTAGATCATCCATTCAAACACTGTAGAAACCACCTCACAGACTGAAATGAATTACAGTACATCATAAAAAAGAAGACTGCCGGCATATGAATGGGTTGATATAAATTAAATACACAATCGGGAGATATAAAATGGCACACAAGTATTTTCTGGTGACATATATTTCCAAAACCAGGCAAAAAAAGAATGCAGTGATAATCCCATGTTTACATGTATTTTTTATATTATTGAAATACACTCTCTAAAACAATTTGATGTTCAATGCAAGGCAAGCCAAAGCATGTTATTTATATAG
The DNA here is from genome assembly GCA_026546735.1 of Forbesichthys agassizii. Classification (NCBI taxonomy): domain Eukaryota; kingdom Metazoa; phylum Chordata; class Actinopteri; order Percopsiformes; family Amblyopsidae; genus Forbesichthys; species Forbesichthys agassizii. The sequence goes on along the minus strand of JAODLL010055808.1, from coordinate 7,294 downwards.
CATATTTCATACAGGCAGACTCAGTGTGCTTATAAATACATAATGCAATAAAAAGTATAATAATGCAAAAAATACAGTAATATTAGAGGATACACAAGCTAGTGAATAATAGAGTTCTTACATCCTATAAAAACATTTGCATTAAATGTAATTATTTGGATTGACTCACTTATACTTGAGTTAGTGAGTATTCAGATGAACCTGACACATTAGGTAAATAGCCTAGCTCTGTGTAAACTAATAAGTGCATAGAGCTTCACTTTACCTTGAGATACTCTTTGGTGTGAGCTTGACACTGGGTGTAGTTGGACCACACTCTGTTGCTCTCAGGGTGATGAAACCACTGGCCGTCTGGATTACACACTTTAGTGACCTTCTCTGTGGAGCGGCATATGATTTGACAATGTAATATACACCATGCATTGTATAGCACTAGATGGGTTTCTATATGAGAATGAATGTATCTGAATGTAAATGATGTACATAAATAAATAACTCAATTAATGTGTGTGTGGTTGTAAACTATGGTATCACCAGCAGGGTCAAAATCCTGGAAGTAGGTAGGACACATCTGCATGACAGTTCCAGGGGCGGAGTCCCCCCAGCAAAGCCAACCATCCCAGGTTCGGTTACAGAACGGCCCTACAGAAGAAGCCCATTGGACATTAGATTTGATATAGTGCCTTAAAAAAGACAGGTGTAATACATTATGCATTTGCCTGTTATACCAAAAAAGACTTGTTAAAGGGAAACTTAAAACTTCAAAAAACATTTTAAAATACATCCTGGCTTGAAACACATACAAACAACAAAACAATAGACGGAAAACTGGCAACGGTGTGTTATTTACAGAGAACAGCCAGTTTCCCTCCTTTCAGAGCAGAGAAGTACTAACTTCCTCTCTCTCTGCTCCCCAATAGATGTTCTATTCCTAGACTAATATGTGCACATGCTGTGTGTATCCCACATTTATACACGTTACATGTTCTGTTCTATACATTTCTGCACTATTTCACAACATAATATATTTATATGTTAAAACAAACTAGTATTTGCTTTTTCATTTTATTTTTTAGATCTGTTGTCTAAATATTTTAGTCACTGGAAAAAGTACATACATCAAGCAGCAAACAGATAGTCAAATGTTATTGTCCACCATGAGGATATAGGCAGAACCGTTGGTTGGTTTACAGGTCAATACTGCAGCTTAAATAATATACTAATACTAATTACTAAGAACTAATACTGTTCATTTCACATAAACCCTTTGTTCAGACAAATTGCTGTTCCTGACATCAGGGGCCAGGATTTGAACACCCTAACTGTGGCATAAAGTAGCATGGGTGCTCAACTCATGCTTTCATTGAAGTCTGCTAAAGGACATACATGTAAAAGTGGGCACAGCATCATTTGGCTGCCACAAGTATACCATACGCAGTACAATCCTTCCCTTATCTTTACCAGTGTTCACCTTACCTTCTTCCCAGCGTGGAGGGTCAGAGATGATCCTCAGGTAGCACTCAAACTGGGCGGCCAAGATCTGTCTCCGAGAGCACCCCAGCACATTGGACATGCTGTCATCTTTCACCTGCTGCGTCTGCTCATCTGAGACCATCTCTACAGCCAATATCTCCCCATCCTGACACAGAGATACCTGGGAAATGCCGTCATTTACAAAAAAATATGTTGACAATAAAACAACACTTTGCTTGATTCTTAGGGGATACTGTACACACACACACACACACACACACACACACTCACCGTAGTACCCAATATAACCACCAGTGTGACAGCTATGGGACTCCACATGTTTCTATAGAAAACAAAGGCAGGAGCAAGCAATGAAAAGACAATTGAAAGACATCATCAATACAAACAATATATGTACATTGAGGGCCCGTCATTAGCATTGTCCATTTTCACTTGAAATACAATTTTAAGAGAATTCAATCAATTCTAGTTTTCAATCTTCCTCCAACACGTTAAGAGTCCAATTAAATTAAATTTATGTTCTTGCATTTCCTGCCCAAGGTTAAATTAAATAAGGATGACACGAAGCTCATTTGTCTGTATGTGTGTGTGTGTGTGTGTGTGCGTGCGTGCGTACGCGTGTGTGCATGTGTGTGTAATTTCATAGCTATCAGGACAGGAAGTTGATTTTCCAACAGTGACTCATAATCATTCCACTCCACTGACCCCACACATGGTCAAAGAAACAGATGTGTGTTTATTATTCCTTTTAAAGCAGAAATGTCAATCCATTCCCAGGATAATGTGTCCTCTGTGTATCACAGAGGGAAGATCGTGGGGAAGTTCAATGTCTAATAAAGAAACGATAACAGAATACTATTGTGTTTTTGAATAAAAGGGTCTGTGTAACAAATAGATTTCATTGTTAGCACCAATACAAAAAACATGTGGTTCTTTGGTTAATGGTCTATGGTCAACTGAACTTGCTTGCTGTTTTTGGAGAAAGTTATTCTTCTACTTGTTAGTGCTGATATTATGAAATATCAGTTTTGCTTATTGTTGGTTTGCCCAGTAGTAGATTTCTAGATGATGAAAGAGGTGGGGTTAAAAAAACAGTCCACTCAGTGAAAACATAAACCATGGGCTGCAAAGAACATAATTTTAAGAATGTTTACTCTGTATAGTTCTTTCCATCTTTATCTTAAGTTGTTTTTCATTAGAAGCAGATCATATTGCACAAAGCAAATACCTTGTTTGGACAAAGATATCCCATTTCTAATAATGTGTTATATTGATTGCAAATATTTGCAGTCCACTGGTTTTAGAGTGTAGTTCCTTATTGATTTAGATTATTTTTTATTTATATTAAAACATTATAATCATGCAACTTATTCTGTGATGTATTTTGTTTTGTTGTGGTGGTTTGAATGAAAGATCATATACATTCTGCCATAGCAGAAGCAAAACAGCGGGTGTGGGAGAGCTTCAGAGAAGCCATGGAGAAAGACTTTCGGTCAGCACCAAAGTGATTCTGGAAAATTGTTCGCCACCTCAGGAGGTGAAAGCGGAGAACCATTAAAGCTGTGTACAGCAAGAATGGGACGCTGTTGACCTCAACTGAGGAGGTAATTGGCTGCTGGAAGAAACACTTTGAGCCCTGAATCCGATTGACTCTGTGGTAGAGACAGAGCTGGAGGCTGATGGGGGATCATCATCAATTTCCCTAAGGGAGGTCACTGATGTAGTCAAACAACTCCACAGTGGCAAAGCCCCGGGGATTGATGAGATATTTCCAGAAATGCTAAAAGCTTTGGATGTAGAGGGGATGTCTTGGATGACACACCTCTTTAACATTGCGTGGAGGTCGGGGACAGTGCCAAAGGAGTGGCAGACTGGGGTGGTGGTTCCCCTCTTCAAAAAGGGGGAGCAGAGAGTGTGTGCCAACTACAGGGGTATCACACTACTCAGCCTCCCTGGTAAAGTCTACTCCAAGGTGCTGGAGAGGAGGGTTCGGCAGATTGAAGAACCTCAGATTGAAGAACAACAATGTGGATTCCGTCCTGGTTGTGGCACAACAGACCAGATACTTACTCTGGCAAGGATCCTGGAGGGGGCCTGGGAGTATCCCCTTCCGGTCTACATGTGTTTTGTGGATCTGGAGAAGGCGTATGACTGGGTCCCCAGGAAGATACTGTGGGAGGTACTGCGGAAGTATAGGGTAAGGGGTCCGTTTTAAGGGCAATCCAATCCTTCTATATCCAAAGCGAGAGCTGTGTACGGATTCTAGGCAGTAAGTCGGACTCCCTCACCTATGGTCATGACCGAAACAACTAGATCACGGGTACAAGCGGACGAGGAGGGTGGCTGGCGTCTCCTTTAGAGATAGGGTGAGAAGCTCAGCTATCCGTGAGGAACTCTGAGTAGAGCTGCTGTTCCTTCGCGTCGAACGTAGCCAGTTGAGGTGGTATGGGCATCTGGTAAGGATGTCTCCTGGGCGCCTCCCTTGGGAGGTGTTCCAGGCACATCCAGCTGGGAGAAGGCCTCGGGGAAGACCCAGGACTAGGTGGAGAGATTATATCTCCACACTGGCCTGGGAACGCCTCGGGATCCCCCAGTCAGAGCTTTCCAATGTGGCTCGGGAAAGGGAAGTTTGGGGTCCCCTGCTGGAGCTGCTGCCCCCGCGACCTGACTCTGGATAAGCGGATGAAGATGGATGGATGCATGAATTTGTTATGAACATCTTCAATCCCATCTGGACATTCATTCAGCAGTGCAGATGCAAAATGTGATGGTAGAACCAAGAAGTTATACCACTGCTGAAACACAACAAACTACAGCAGTAAAACACAAACATTCACTTTGGTGTTTTTAGACATGTGATGTTGTTCCCAGTCACAGCCTATATGGACAGTTCAACCTCCCTGTTATAACCTGATGTTCAGTCCACTCCACTGCCGTTCACGTTCATTGAACATGTAGAAAACGCTCCACCATCCTGAACGCAGCTGTAATTCACTGTATTCTGATGAATTGCTATGCACATTCATCAAGTTATTTGGCGGCATGACAGTCAGAGAAATTACATAGCCTAAAGACTTTGATTTAGTCACAGGACAGGTCTGTCATGGCTTAATTTCTTTAAACACTTTTTACAAACCTTTATTTCACAAATATAACAATGACATTTATCTTTTTACGTTCCCCCTCTGAACAATAGACTATAACGTCTTCCTTTGGCTACGCAACTGCAGAAATGCCAAACTGTCGCCTGCACAACACTTTCAGAGCACAGATCAGAGCCTACTACAAAATAGTAAAATAAACTTTATTTGAAGACAAAAATCCATTCGCCTATCCTTCTGAAACAATGTTGAAACTTCTTCTGAGGATTTGTAAAAGTATTCCTTTTTTTTAGTCCCTTTTTGCTCTGAAAGTAATTTTTAGATGCATTAGCAATTGTTAAAACCAGCTGCATGAGACAGTGTCCTCCAACTCACATGTGCACGATCAACAGTCGTAAAAGTATTTTCCATATTTAAAAGGCTCCTCCGCTAGCTTTAGTGAGGTTCTACCTACTGCTGTATGTCAAGATCAGGTGTTGGGATATTTTAACAATGTTATTTTCTTCAAATGATAAGCTGGAACCCCCGTTTAAACTGATAATCACTTTATTTTGTCCATCGCTTGTTTTGCTTTTCAACGATCTACATTAGCTTAGCAAGCTATGATTGACGGGCGGTGGGTTATCCACGTCCCCATCAAGCACTTCCTTGGGCAGAGATAAAAGGGTGGAATATTGATGCGTTCCTGCTCTGCCAAATAATGTAATGCTTGAACAGTTAATAATGGTCTGAAGGTGGCAGACTCTGGCAGAGTAGGCACTGATTCATTTCGCAGAGAAGAGTCGAGCAGAGCCTCCAAACTCTAAAGAGAGCGAGAGTGGTGAGGCGATGAAGCCAATGGAAACAAGTCACCTTCTTTAAAAAAATATGAGGAAATGCCAGAGCAACCTTTACAGAACGCAATAGCCTAGAGACCACAAACATGAAAACACCAAAGTCGATCTACATGTTTAAATACAACATTTTAAGTAATCTAAAAGTATATTACAAATGAACAATCCTTAAGGGAAAAATATTTGTCATAAAATAACATTTGATTTCTTTCTAAATCACGTTATCTGCAGAGTATCCAAGAGTAACTGGAGAAATTTTGTTTGACTATGTGTCAGTGTTTGTCTTTCGAATAACGTGCGTGCGTGTGCGTGCTTAGCCGTAAGGCCACACTCACGGGGCAACGCCCAGGTGCAGCTCCTGGATCTTCTTCTCCAGCGAGGTCTGCAGGACACTGCTCTCCACAGAATACTCCACGAAGAACGCCTCCAGAACAAACGCCACAAAGATGCTGAAGCAGCAGATACGTTACTACACTATCACCATAGCTACAGCAGGACATGCATGGTCAGATACATCATCACCATGGTTACAGATCTTACTTGATGATGATGATGACCACCACCATGTGGAAAAGGACGAAGAAGAGACGAGCAGCCGGATGAGTGGCAGCTGAGAAACCACTGCTGAGGAGTACCAAAAGGTTAAGGAGCGCACCCACACACACACACTATATATATATACACCCACACACACACACACACACACTATATATATATACACCCACACACACACACACACACACACTCGGGCAGGGTTTTGTTTGGCAGGATATCATGCCATTGGTTGACCACGGTGAGCTCCAGCAGTAGGATGAAGGAGGAAGTGATGTCGTTGAAGTTGTTGCGGCAGTAGTTGAGCCTGGCGAAGGAGGAGTTCCTCAGAAGCTGGTTCCCACAGAAGAGACGGGCTGGATCAGTCGAGCCAGGCTCAAAGAACTGGATCTTCCCTTTAAACATCTCCATGCCAACCATCGCAAACACATAGTACACCACCTGGGGGACACACGTTACCATGATGACACACACCGCACGCAACCTACGGGACACGCGTTACCATGACCACAAGTGAGCAGGACGTACAATGATCAGTTGTCCAAAGGTCAGGATGGCTGGTCCGATCTTTATCAGCGTATTAATGATAATACGAAACCTGCAGAGCAAGGAAACGATACATTAACCTCAGGCGCACATTTGAATGACATTTATAACTTGGGCTAGCTTCCCCGTATGCTCGCCCCCGCAGGGGCCCTCGTAAAAGTCCACAGCGGTTGCTTGTTTTTTACATTGTATATCTTTAAATGTAGTTAAACATTAGAAGCGGAACTACGTTTGCCGGGAGTGAGATTCAAACCTCAGACCTCTCCATTCAGTCATATACACAGCCCACTATGCCAAACCTGACACTTGGACATCAAACTGAAAAGGAGGTCTTTCAATATCTTGGGAGCTGAAAGCTAGCTACAGCTAGCCCGTATGTATATAACGTAACACAGGCAGAGGCAACAGTTGACATGTGACTGATAGGCCTTCCTTGTTTAACAGGCCTGTGAGGATTTTCTCCCTATTGGCTGGATGAAGGGCCCTATTTAGCATAATGAAGTGGATCTGGGCCTATCCCAGAGCAGCTTATAGGTGTGTTGCAGCACACTCCGTGTCTCTGGCCCTCCTGGCACCACACATGCCACTTGTTGGGTTTGTTTCTTAGTTTAGTTAGCAAGCAACACCTTGCGCACCATGCGCCCTTGAGCCAGGTCGAACACAGGGGTGGCCAACCCTGGTCCTGGAGAGCTGCTGTCCTGCATGTTTTAGATGGCTCCCTGCTCCAACCCTGGTCCTGGAGAGCTGCTGTCCTGCATGTTTTAGATG